>CAUYUJ010018437.1:83359-110859 GCA_963575745.1 Prorocentrum cordatum
GACGACGACGACGACAACATCGACGGACGACGACGATGACGACGTCGACGACGACGGACGACGGACGACGGACGACGGACGACGACGACGACGACGACGACGACGACGACGACGACGACGACGACGACGACGACGACGACGACGACGACGACGACGACTACTACTACTACTACTACTACTACTACTACTACTACTACTACTACGACGACTATTACTACTACTGGCCTTCTGAGAAGTCTCCTAAGCTTGCCCCGAAGACACAGAACACCTTTCAGAATGCGCGAGGGCTTCTGAGAAGCCCCGTCGCCCTCTGAGAGGGCGTTCTACTTCCCACGTTCCCCCTCGGTCGCCACCGAAGAGAGTATTACGCCAGCAAAGCACCCGAATGGCAGCAAAGGTTCAGAGGCGTTTCGAAAAGTAGGAGGTCGGCTATTCTAGGGAGTCCAAGGAAACGCTTGGCCATGTGCACCTTGGTGTATTTCCGTGTGCAGGGAGTCGTGGCCGTCCAGACCAGAAATGTGGCCGGCATTGAGGCCAGAGCACGATTCTGGAATACTGTGTGAGGAAATCTCGCTGCTGGACCAGGTGGTCCAGGACTCCCCGTCCGCCTCGTGGGACGTTTTTGTTGTTGCTTTTTTATCCTATTTTTATGAGAACGTTCCAACGATACACGATAAAGGTACTTGAGGACAGGCCGCCGTTGGGAGCCAGTCGGCGTGTTGCTCCTTCGATTTTGCTCTAAGGCATGGTGCTGGTGCTTCTTTCCGCCACGAAAGCTTATATTATATAAATTTACAGACACACATAAATATACACAAACATACATACGTACATACATACGTACATGCATACCAACATACATACATACATACATACATACATACATACATACATACATACATACATACATACATACATACATACATACATACATACATACACACATACATACATACATACATACACATACATACATACATACATTCATTCATTCATTCATACATACATACATGCATGCATGCATGCATGCATGCATGCATGCATGCATGCATGCATACATACATACATACATACACACATACACACAGACACCCTCTAATGGATTGTTCCTGGGCCTCAGGCGAGGGCGATGGTGTATCAAGTTGCCACTGACGGCCAGCGACTTTCACCGCCACCCTCCCTGAGGGTACATGCAAAGCTCGTCAGAGGGTGTCTGTGTATTCCTATTCAAACATTCTTATAAGGCCAGGGACGCTGGAACAAGCTCCCCCTCCCCCCCTAAGGAATTTGGCCCTCCCCGGGCCATGGGCAACCCTTCAGACGACCCGGGAGAATCTCACGAGAGTCCGAAGACGGCCCCAGACGGGTTCCAGGCGTTCTGGCGCGCTCCCGAAACGACCCTAGAGAGCCCCAATACGATCCACGACGACCCCAAGAAGCCGTCATACCCCCAAAGATCGCTCCAAGACGTCCCAAGAGGCCTCCGAGAGCACTATGCAGATGGCCCCAAGAGGGAAAACTCATTGATTTTCTTTTTTGTCTTTGGTGAATCTTGGGGTTCTCCTCTTTTCGGCTTCCCGACGCTCCAGGACGGCGGTCTTCTGGGCGTCCGAGGCCGCCGGGGAGGCTCCCAAATCGCCCCACAACCATCCGAAAGGGCTTCCAGGCAGTCCAAGAAAGCTTCAAGACGGCACAGCAGGGGTCCAAGATGGCCCTATAAGAGAGCCCCATGGCGGCCCAAGGTGGCTCCAAGACACCCTCCGAAGCATTCCAAATCGTGACTCGGCCGTTCAAGGAGACCGCGGTTGGAGGCAGGGTGGCCCGAGAAAGCCCCCAGAGGCCCCCAGAACACGCCCAGGAGGCCTCCAGAAGGCTTTCAGAAAACCAGAAAAATTGTGAGGTCCCCAGAGGCTCTCCAAGGAGGATCCTCCGCAAAAAGAGCAGAGGATGATGGGGAGACTGCGCAGGTATGGCGAGAATGAGGAAAAAGAAGCATGGAGGAAGGATAACGAATACCACGGTTATAACGGCGATGCCGGAAAAGGCAACAAGGAGTTATCGCTAAATTGTCGTATGGACCCTCGTTGCTTTTTCCTCATTCTCGCCCTGCCCTGCGAATTCTTCCCCATCCTCCTCAGCTCTTTTTGCGGGGGCTTCTCCTTGGAGAGTCTCTGGGGGCCTCACGATTTGGAAAGTTTCGGAGGGTGTCTTGGGGCCATCTTGGGCCGTCATGGGGCTATCTTAGGCCATCTTGGAAGCCTATTGTGCCGTCCTGGAGCTTTCTTGGACTGCCTGGAAGCCCTTTCGGATGGTTTTGATGCGATGTTCGAGCCTCACAGGCGGTCTCGGACGCGCAGAAGACCGAAGAACAGGGCATTTCCAAAATCATGCAACAACCTTGGAGAATCAATTTTTTTTCTGCGTTTTGGAAGCCTCTTGGGGTCTTCTTTGGGTCGTCTTCGGGCGTCTGGTGGGTGTCTGGGGCCTCTTGGGGCCCTCGTGGGGGCGTTCGGCCGCCCTCCTGACCGATTCGGGCCCGTTGCCAAGGCCCAGCAAGGGATTCCAGGAACTCTGAATCGCCTGGGGGGCCTCCAGGAACATCCCGGGGGTCCCTGGGGCCACGGATCCCGGGGGTCCAGAGGGTCCCTAGGGGCCCAGGCCGGGATATTCTAAAGTGAATTGGGCATTGCAAGTTAGTGGGAACGAGCGTGCATCCGCGGCTGTTTGGCTCAAAGCGGCCGGCCGCCCAGATCTGTCTACACTTCAGCGCGAGGTGTACTATTTGCCATCGATACCAAAACACTGCTTGAGATGGTTCGCCCCCTACTAGTGGGACTATCGTTACTGCTGCACAACAGAGCGGGAGCTTGGCTTCGCCTAAGGAGAAGCTGTTGGTTGGGCCTCCCAACCCCTTTCAAACTTGGTAGCGGAGCTGGCCTACGGTGGTCAGCTCTTGCTCTGCTCCTCACCATCAACGGCACTATCTGGTGGACTACAGACGTGGTGGAACATGAGGGTGCTATGGGTTTGCGCGGAGAATGTATATAACTACGCAGTATCGCAAGGACACTTGCAGTGACGCCTCTGCTCGCGCGGAGGCCTCTTACTTTCGTCCTACATCCCTGCGCGACTACACTCCTGAAGTCCACCCACTTACTCACATTGGAAACTTCTTCAAAGACATAATCCATGGAAACATGCGATACGATACTCTGCCGCCTCCACCCCCACGCAGACTTACGACCACACATCGAAAACCCCAACCGACTACATCCGACCACGACCTGCGAGGCCATTGGATTGGTATTACTATATTTGGGCTCGCATGGGTCGCTATCGGGTGTGCGGTAGGACATTTGCGTGGCGGTGACGACACAATAACGACCGGCCCCCATTGGGACCCAGCCGGTCAAGTACGTTTCCGCGAATTCGTCCGCGAGGTACATGCCTGGATCAACGTGACCACAGGCAACATGACGCCCTCCCAACAGGCTACAGCCCTGCAGCGAGGTATGGGAGGCCTCGCACGGACCATAGCCATGATAGTCCCCCCAGCAGTTATCAATTTTGGCGTTGACATAGGTGGCCGCCATACCGACGGCGCCACCTACATCATGTTCATCTTAAGCACGAGGTTCGATAATTTAGAAGGAGAAGCGCCAACTCAACTCTGGTACAGCTCTCATTGACTTCCGAGTTCATGCGGGAGAACGAATCGACCAGACGTTGGCACGCTTCGAGATAGCCCGCCATGAAGCTGAAACGGCAGGCTTGAACATCCCCAACTTCCAAATCTTCACAGTTATTTTATTCAGAGCTCTTGGAGTGGGGACATCGCGTGCACAGCAACTCCCGCAGCCACTAAACCACCACGTGCCGAGATACCAACAACAACCTGACACTCTACTTGAACGCATGAGGTCATGCGCACGCATTGCTGAGAGAACCCCTGGCAATATTGGTGGTATTTTCAGTCACGGTCACCGAACCGAGACCTTCCACGCTGAGGTAAACGCAGGGCAACCTGCAAATCACGTTTGGAATGACGATCCACAACCAACTGAGACCACTACACTACTGGCTCAGAACGGTGGATCGGCCTCGGGGTCGCAAGACTCCTGGGCGAGGGTTCGGGGGCCGCCCGACATGGTATCCCCTACACAAGCCGCAGCCCTAGTGGGCTCAGCGGGGCAACCTGCCGAGTCCGACTTCGCCTCTGGTACTGACACCGACGCGTCTTCGGGCGATGAGGCTATTGCCCTTGACTACTCCGATATACCTACATACCGCACGGAAGAGCAACAGGCGCAATGGTTATTCTTAGGATACCCGACATAACCGCAGGTGGAGGCGATTTATGAAGAAGCCAGTTCGCAAGGTACGGCGTATCGCTCGACGGGCACTCAAGGGAAAAGGCAGGGGTCGAGGTAAGGGTAAAGGTAAGCGTCGGCGACTGCATGGCAGAGGCATATCAGCATTCCCAGCGTCCCTTACCGGGCCACTATATGAAGAGGCATTCCTAGGGGCAGGCAGGAATCGCAGGCATACATCAGGAAAAGGTAAGGGACGTCGGGGAAACCCGAAGGATGCCAACGGCAAAACTATGGAGTGCGACATATGCCATAGCACGCAGCACTTTCGCCGCGAATGCCCTCAGGGCGATGGAAGAGGCAGAGGGCCGTCGATGCATCTGGCTCAAACTGACTCGGACATACAGTATGTTGACTGGGAGTCGCTTTTAGCCGACCCTGCCGATAGCTCAGCTGCAGTTGTTAACTTCACGGCAGCCAGATATTTGAGTGCAAGTATGTCCCTCGAGAATTGCGCCGACGAGCTGTTCGAGCAGGTATTCGCTGGCCACAATGATATCGATCTGGCAGGCTGGCTGGGCATACCCATCGCGGGGCAACCTGCTGATATTGAATGCGTTGAGAACTTCCGCGTGCCCGCCGAAGGCGATGGCGGAGTGGCGGGGGCGCCCGCGCATTCAGAAGCCATTATTCTTGCGACAGAGGAGGAAATCCAGTTGATGCCTTATCCTCGGGCCATTGGAAAATCCGACAAACATGGAATTGAGCGAGGACGATCCTCTGCGGAGTAACCCGCGAGATGTTAGCGACCTGTCTGAGCGCATTCAGTATGAGCTCGGTCACAATGAAGGGTTTCAATGCAGATGCGTAGCTTCGGGCCGCCCCATGAGCCGCCAGAAGCGATCGGTAAGCCGCCAGTCCTGGAGACGCAAGTATTGCGCCGACGACGACGACGACGAAGAATGGGGAGATGACGCTCGTCTGGCACGTCGCGGTCGGGTCCACGGCCACTCACCCAACCGCGCGCGCGCGCTCCAGCGGCGTTCGCTCTAGCGGCCTTCAGCGCCCCCATCCTCCCGGTGCGGAGGGCCCAAGGACCCCTCCATGGCAGGTCAGTAGACCTGGCGCCCCCCCGAGGAGGGGGCGTCTGCGGGGACGCCCGCCTCAAGGGAACAACCTCCGGAAGAATGCCCAGAAGACGAATTGCAGCGCCTTGTTGGCTACTCGGAGGCTGGGCTGGCTCGTCAGCGCGTAGACCCAGATACCACGCAATGCTGGTTGGACCAGGCTTGGACTGAGCACCATATTCGCCATTGGCATTCTCTTCGCAAGGTTGAACGAAATGAGGAGGGCAAGGTCATTCGCTCAAGAAGGACAGGGGCTGTCAAATCATAAGAAGCCCTTATCAAGCGCGACCTCAAGAGGGCTATCGTCGAGGAACGGAAACTTTGCAGAGGCGTTGCTTGCACGTGCCCAGAGTTTGCCGACCGCAGGCTTGATTGCCCCATGAGACGCCCATCGAGAAGCCTTAACTTTCGCCGGACGCCTTGGGCTTGGTCTCATGGTGATGGTCGGGGTTACTGCACCGATCCGAATGCAACGCCATGGAAGGAGCAGCTGACGGAAAACCACTACGACCCAGCTACAGCCGACGAAATACCCCAATCTATAAAGAGATGGAAACACCTTTCACCTCTTCATTACTCTAAGGCATTCAATCGCGAGTGGAACGCGGGGAAACCTGCTTCGCCCAAATCAGAAGAAGACGACCAACAAGGAGCGGATGAAATTGAAGAAATGGCTGAAGAGGTAGACCCCGCGGAAGCAGCTCCTGCAGGGTACGCCTCGGAATGCTCCGACGCCCATTCCGCTGTCACGGACGCCACTTACGATGCGGACACCCCTGTTCATCTTAGCTAAGTCGTCACGGAAGAAATGCATCTTGCTCCAGAAAGAAGGGTCGCTAACCGCGCTGGATCTGTAGGATGGGCAAAGACTACTGTTGACCAAAGGCTTAGCGCTATTTAATATAACCGGTCCATCAGGGGAGAGGCCACTATCGGGAATATGGCACTCAGAAAGCCTGACGGTGTGGACCTTAACCCTGGCAGAGGGCCAGCGCGATATGGGCCATGGATACCTGCATGGGGCAACGGCTAAGGCGCCCTCTCCCAAGCCGAAGACAGATCCGCCTGTTGATATCTCTCCATCTTCGGATTCGCCGAGTCCGTATAAGTCAGTCGGACCTGATCAGCTCAGACCACCGCCCAAACAGAAGAAGAGGAAACGCCCAGATGATCCCAATCCTGAAGATAGCAAGCAACAACGACCTGCGGGGCAACCTGCTGATCGACGTCGATCCAGAGGACCAGCAGTGGCTGCCGCAGCAGCTGCATTTCAAGGCGCCAGCACTCTTATTCCGAAGGGCCCTGTACCACGCCGCGGCCCTGCACTTGGCCGGACACACAGGACTGGATGGACGCCGACGCTGGAGGGATCATCAAGGGATGCTTCCTCAACACGGCGCGGTAAGCTATTGGAAACTACATCAAAGGCATCGGGGGCAGCTCCCTAAGATGAGACATACGAGTACTACAACATCAATGTGGAGAAACGCAAGGACTTCGACATCAGTACCCCGTCAAGGACCCCTCGGACGCCCAGGGGAACGGCAGGCGCTGCCTCGTCATCGGCAGGCGCTCGTGCACCCGCAGCATCGGCAGCAGCTCAGAGTTCTGCGGGGCAACCTGCTCAGAGTTCTGCGGGGCAGCCTGCTCTTACTTTGGAAGTACCCGTTGAATGCCGACAGTATTGGGACTGTTTACGCACTCCCAGGCGCATGACGATCAACCCAGCATATCACCCCAATTATGATGACGGGTCTGATCGATACATTTCGGTGGAATGCGATATTCAGGACACCGCCGTCATCGCCGATAAGGACGCACATGCGCGCTAGGTTGTGCGCAGCATCTTGCGTAGACGCCCGGCGCTCACGTATTTGTCCGAGAAGACCGACTTGATGGGATCCTCAAGGCAGACAACGTTGTTGGTCCAGAATTGACTTATGAGGAGCAGCGATGCTGCTCAGAATGGCTTACGACGGCTCTTCGTCACAAACCATTTCACAGCAACTCTCTCTCTGATAGGCTTCTGAGATCAGTACCGTCTGTCTCAAATTCGATGGGTGGGTGGAGCTCTCAGAGCTGCTCAACCATTGACCACCTGAAGGATGTGATCGTTATCGCCGCAAACACCTGGAGACTGGTCCGCCGGCATCTCAGGAACGGCCATTGGGCATACCTAGCATTGACTGTGCTGAACTTGATTGGCATGGTCGACAACATTGGCATGTAGAAAAATAGGATCCATATCAAGAAGTGTAAGTACGCAACTGAGACGCACAAGACTTATTTCGTACGCCCAAGTAATGGACACAGCAGTCCTGGGATAGAATGCCCTGAATCATTGTGTATGAGGGCAACGGATTTGACTATGAAGACATCCCGAATCTACTTCGTATAGGGTTGTTATGTCGTGCCGACGACACGATCAAGAGAAAAGGCAGACAGTTTATTCATGCTTGCCCATATATACAGGGCGACAGCAGCATCCAGTCCTGTCTGTGCGTCGACTCCGAGGTATTGATTCTGGTTAGTCTGAAGAACTTGCTTTGGGGTAGTATGGCTATTCGGCGCCCAGCAAATGATATTATAATGTGGGCAGGCCGGAGCGGCAGAATTCCTCCGACTCACATCATCCAGCTTATAGGTACATTGCCCAGCGACAAGTGCAGGTACAACCGCGTGGGACATGCATGGATCAATCCCATGTACCTGTGGGACAACGACCAGAGGTATCCGAGCAGTGATCTTTCTGTCGACGACATGTGCGAATCTCAAAATGATGCACGATCGTTGAAAGATTGGGCTATAGTCACCAACGAAAAGTTAGCACAATATCGATCCAGCCTGTGCTATCTCTGAGAATGCGCCACCCATCTCCCCGGGGAAACTTTTTCTGGGCCAAAACGTCGATAACAGGCCGCTTTTCGAAATTACAACCCGAAATTTCACGAGCCAATTGCGCGTGCAGTTTCAGAAAATCAATAATACATAGATTTTTTTTTACTTTTTTTGGCATGCACTTGCAGTGGAGAGGGCGTTTGATACGATATTTTACGCGTCGGCATTCGCGTCGGGTGACACCGGGCGCCTCAGGAGGGAGTAGATAGCACGCCCTGGGAAGGAGGAGGCGAGGGAGGGAGGGGAGGAGGGAGTAGATAGCACGCCCTGGGAAGGAGGAGGCGAGGGAGGGGAGGAGGGAGTAGATAGCACGCCCTGGGAAGGAGGAGGCGAGGGGTAGAGATCCAGCCCTAGCTGCACCCCACCCCGCAAAAAGTAGTTAGCACAAGTGTTCCAACCCGCGAAAAGTAGTTAGCACAAGTGTTCCAAGGAGTAGTTAGCACACGCTGGCCTGGATCCATTCCGCAACGCCCAAAGAGGTAGGATTTTCAGGCCCAAGAGGGCACCGAAGAAGATAGCACAATTACCAGGCGGTGCTAACTTTTCCTTGGAAGACTCGTGCTAACTTTCGTTGGTGACTATATTCCAAAAAAAACCCTGCAACATGAAGTGCACCGAACCGACGCCCATCGAGGACGTCGAGTTCTCCGCAGCATTGATGTTGCAAGATGTGTATCAAGCGGGGACATTTGCAGGGGGATCTGACGGATCATGGATGCAGGCCCAAAGTGCGGACGTGACAGGTTTGACATCGAGTGGAATTACTCCCGCCGACATACTGTGCACCAGCGATCCGTGGCGCGCCCAGACGCAGCAGCTACCAGTACCTGCAGGGCAACCTGCGTCGTTTGCACTTATGAGCAGGGCCGCAACTCCATTTGGGACTCGACAGAGTGCTGGGAGCACCAATGGCCTACAGGCAAGACTCCAAAGCATTCGGATGGACCCGCAGCTCTACCAGGCTTTGCAGGCGACATCGTCGTTCGCATCGCCGCGTCCACACGCGGGGCAACCTGCTTTTCCTGACCGCCACGCTGCGCAGAGGGCCGAGAGCTTGGTTGGTCAGCAAGAGTGGATGTACCGGCAGATGCGCGAAGCCTCATACAGCATGCGCAGGGGTGGCATCGACCTCCCTAGCGCTAGCTGGACGCCGCCTTGGGAGTATGTTCGGGGCCCAAATCCATCACCGGACAACCCCAACCGATGCGGATACGTGCCAGCATTTTTCAGTCATCCGACATATTATCCGACAGCTGCAGAGCGCCCAACAGCACCACCGATGGACTTCCCGATGTATCCTGACTACCATGCTCAGGTAACTGGTAGCCCTCGTGTGGGACTGCAGCCGGAGGACCCGTATGTACGAGCGACGGCCGGCGACTTCTACCAGTCTCAGTTGACACGCGGCTCTGGCTACACGTCAGGTGTGCCGGGCCAGATTCCTCATTATGGATATTTGGTTACGCAGCAGGCCCCCGGCTTGGTAGTGCCATCATCCATGGGGGAGTGACGCCCAGAGATTCTGGCCATTCACGAGGCGCAGCAGGCCAATCTCTCAATGCAGTTGGCCCGCCAGCGTCGCAACCATGAGCGTCAGGCAAACAGGATGCTGGGTCGTGCGGGGCAACCTGCTCCTCCAACCACTGCAGGGACACCTGCACTTTAACCCTGCAGCACTTGCAGCCATGCAGCTACCGTCGGTCCCACCGATTCGGCATGAGGTTGGTGAAACTACTCTGGAACGCCAGACGCGTATCAGGCCATCGGCAACACCGCCAGTCATCAGCGACGGTGACTTTTACAAGTGTGCCATATGCCTGGATCACTTTATGCATCACGACATGATCTGGAGGCTTCAGTGTGGTCGCATATTCCATGTACAGTGCTGGGACCGAGTTGCACGCGCTCATGTGGACAGGCAGCTGGCTGGCACTATGGGAGGTACTGCAACTGAGGCACCCTGCGCTACTTGCAGGGGAGCTGGTCTAATCACAGCTGAGTTTCATTATGCCCTTGCTGGAGATCAGGACGCAGTAAATCGCCATGGAGAAATACTCCGAGGGGCTAACGAACTCAGGGACCTTAGCAAAGAGCTCAACCGCGTCACGGCGATGCTGATGAATAACACGGCAGTCCCTCCAACAACACCTGCGGGGCAACCTGCATCATCAGCCAACGCGGGGCAGGCGACGGAAGCCACCGTGCCTGCTATGGATGCGCCCATGCCATTAATAGCGGAAGCAGCCAACAATGCTGGGACACCTGATACAATTGCACCTGCCGCGCTGCCGGCCAACGACATGTGGTTCAGGCGTATGGGGAGAGCCACTGACAGGAGCGCGCAGTGGCTTCAGTCTCCACATGCCTACATGCCATACGGGCGAGACACCCGCCCGCGCAGTCAGCGCAGGACGGAGAACCCGGCGATCCGAGCGCGACGTGCTCCACACTGCGTTAATGGTGAACACAGGTGGTCAGACAGGCATGCGTGCCGACGAAGATACGTTCCTGAACATGCCGATCACATCTGCCTCAAGTCCGCACGTGTATGACGAGTATCCTACGGCCTGGATTTCCGAGAAGAACCCCATCGCGGAAGAAGAGGCCTGCGGATACATGAACGTCTTCACGTCTCTGTCAAGGAACGATTGGGTGTTGGAGCAGAGGCGCCGCAAGGGTATGTATGGTACAACGCTGTATGAGGTGCCAGGAATATTCGGAGAACGCCATGAACTGGCTCTGGCAGCAAACAGTGGGACCATGGTGGATGGGATGCTGACAGTCCTTATGGACATCGGCAGCAACATCAACATCATTGGTCTAGAAACGGCACAGACATTTGAACAGGTAGCCCGTTCCCATGGACAGGTCACCAAGAAGCTGAACCGGACGAAGAGGCTCTACGTGTCGGGAGTGGGACATGGTGCGGCGGTACGCGACAAGTCCTTGCACTTCAAAATTGCGCGCAAGGAAAGAGGAGGCCCGGCGGGGGCGCCTGCTGTGCCGAGACTGGATACCTACTCAGCAAATGTGGCTGGGGGTTCAGGGGGGAATATCCTTGCTATTCTGGGCCTGAGGAGTATGTCTAACACGAGGGCTATCTTGATCCTGGAGCAGGGGCGCGAGAAGATGATCACCCCTGGCTCTGATATGTACAAGTTCCTACTTGGAAAGGGTGCCTGAGTACTTGATTCGATGAAAAGCGCTCTCGGCATCTGGCACTCAAGGTCGACGAGTGCGGGACGGCAAGTGAGGACAAACGGTCGATGTCGTTTACTATTACGGCTAATCCTCAATGCGAAGACGCCCTGATGCTTGTCGAAGAGGCAGTTGACACAGAACCAGCCGCGGGGACACCTGCTATGAGCAATTCCCATACATATATGATGTCACATGATACCCAAGGCATCAGCCTCTCCATCAACGAGGAGACGCTCGCTTTTACGATCCAGTCTTTGGTGAATAACGCCTTGAAGACCTGGCATCGCAGGAATGCGTCCTTCGGGACTAACCCTACCTCGGCTGACCGGGACTTCGCCTTGCGCAACTTGCAGGCGAAGGTCTACCAGGCCATCTACGAGGAGGGCAATAAGTGGACAACGCCCGACGCGAAGGCAGGGACACCTGCGGAAGTGGATGTTACCGCTGAGAAGTTCTATATTTTTACTTCGACCAGCGGCTCTGCAGCGCAGCATGGCACTGACATTTGGACGCCCCCATCGCCAAATGAGTGACGGGGGCAGGCGCGTGCCACGGCCGCCCGCGCTTGCTCCGACAGGCCGAACACTCAGGTTATGTTATCAAGTGCGGGGAAACTTGCGCTCTTTTCTCAGGCGCCGGCTGTGCGCGCCACGGACAGTGGCAAGCCCGGCTGTGCGGCTGCCACGGACTGCAGTGGACCCGGCTGTATGGCCGCTGCAGAAAAAGAACGCTCATCGCATCGTTATCACCCTCGTGCACTTGTCATTGAGGACATACGGACAGCTTGCGCTGAACTCCGAGCTCGTGGTTATATGTGCGACCGCATCACACATACAGAGGTTATGACCTCTATTGGTACACAGCATTTGGGTGCTCTACTCTCGGGGGATTACCAACTCTTGTGGGTGGCAAGGCCCGCTGATTGGTACGTTAGGTTGCCTGGAAAGCGGGCGGGGCCACAGTATCAACGCATCCAAAACTTGATGACTAAGGCTCGGGCTCTACGTATGTCCACTGTACTTGTGGGACCGCCAGGTTACTTCTGGAAACAGGGTCCCGTACGAGATGCCATTGAAGATCTCGACTTGAATGTCATGCGTATGCGATGTTGCCATTTCGGTTTGAAATGCGTCCGCTCAAGTAAGTTGCCTAGCGGATCATATCTGCACGTGGCAACTACCTGCACGCGCATCCCGACCAACTTGTGGAGATGTACGTGTCAAACAACAGGGGAACCTACTCAACTTACTGAGCACGAATTGGACTGGCATGGCCAAGGTGCTCAGAAAGGCAGAACGGCTCAACAAAACGTTGGCTATCATGACCGCGAGATTGTTTGAGCAAGTGGATTTACACAAAACAAAGAAAGTCCACGCGAGTGCTGTACACCTTAGCATCCACACACGAGTGGATAAAGGGGCTCGGACTTACGTTCAATATCCGAAGAATGGCCCTGAATGGGGCCATGTCGTAAGACGGGTAACGATGAACCTGGGCGACAATCAGATCATACAAGACGTCGAGTTCCAGGGCCAGCCTATCGGGTACAATTACAATGCGCCGTTACCGACTGGTGTGACCAACATTCGTACTCGGTTCTACTGGGAGCAGCCTGAACCGGCTCTCATCGGACAGGAGGACACACGTCCACGCCCAAGGCGAGTTGCGTTCGTCGATGACGATCGCCCCCCTCCCCCTTCGATTGAGCGCGGCCGCGTGCTCCCCTCTATTCCCGAATTTCCGACGCTAATTTGAGCAGATAGCGAGCGACAGACAGCGCTGCCGACCAATGCCCGAATCAAACAAAATGAAAAACAGAAAGCCGACAAAGAAGCGAGCATCAAGCCACGCAAGATACCCAAAATAGTCGAAGAAGGCAACGATGACTGCGGAGATGACCTTAAAGGTCTCGGGTGTAGCGCGTACTACACCGACGCCCCCCTTGATTCCGACACGGAAAACGATGATAAAGAGGAAACCTTCGTCACATTACTTGCGGGGCTACGTGCTGAATCTTACGCAGATGTATTCCCCATAATCCCAACCTTATGTTATGGACGACACAACAAAGTTGACATCTTGGAATTATGCGGAGGAAGTGGAGGTACATCGCAGCTAGCATTCAGCCGAGGTTTGTCTTCAGGGGGAAGCATAGACAAGCGCTCCGATGTTGACCTTGGAAACAAGGATGTCCAGGAGGCAGTGATGCACTACCTAGCCGTTTGTTTCAATCTTGGCACACTGCAACCCAACAGCAGAGCGACTGGACTACCGTCATCTTCCAACTCCCAGGTCAACTATGATACCTGGCATGAGCACCATAAAGAAGATCTTCCGCATATCAGGTTTTGTGGTAAGATTGCTATACGTCAGAACGATCTTCGACGGTTTTATCTGCGAGAACAACCAGTGGGTACTTGGTTGGATCAGATACCACCATGGACTACATTGGCCAGAAGCAAGGGCACTTGCAAGGTGAATATGGACCACTGCACTACTGGCTTACGTGATTCTCATGGGGCATTGATAAGAAAACCGACCGAGATCATGGCCAACCACCGCCTTCTGCTTACCCTTTTTGAGCGAAGACGATGTGCTGGTCATCATCAACATACGTCGGTATGTAACAGAACAGTGTCCATGGCTGCACATTGCACTCCGAAGACGCAGCCTCTTTTTATCGACGCAGTTCAGATCGCGCGCGATCTTTTCCAGGTAAGCCGTGATCCCTTCCATGGTCGCCCTTGTTCTTCCACCGTGCTAGTCACCAACGTGAGAGGATATGATTAGGACGATCGAACTATCCCTCGGCAACCCGACGGCTCGATCTCGAGACCGCCCTCGGGAGGGCTGGGATGTCCTGCGTGCGCGGACGACGTTAACATGCACTCTCCCTTACATGACAGAAATCCCAATCATCGCAGGTGGTACGATATGGAAGACTACCATTGGGAATGTCCGAGCTGCAAGAAGGACTACGGCCAGAACAAGCCTGGACATTTACGGACACCTGGCAAATGCAAGTTTACCAAACCTTGGAAGCTGCCTGACAATCACGGACAGGCACCACCCGCTCCTGCCGAACCAGCAGCAGGACCAGCACCACCGGCTCCTGCTGAACCAGCAGCACCACCACCCGAGGCTCAAGCCGCACCACCACTTTCGCGGCTACGAGCACCAAGACCCGGCTCTAGAGCGGGACCCACGGCGGGCGCCAGCAGCCACCATATTCCAGCAGGCAGACATGCTGCTGAACCTGCTGCACGGCAACCTGCCTCGAGTGGAGCTGGCAGTTCGGATGATCACCTTCCAACTGCCACAGGTTAGAGTCAGACGTGGCCGACAGCAAGGAGGGGGTGCACCTCCTCCGCCACCAGCGGGTAGCCCTGCTGCGCGACCACGACTCCCAGACTGGTCAAGGTTCGGCGTACAAATCAGTCTACAAAGTTTACGAAGCCTTGACCCAAGCGTGGTAACACGCGAGCTGCTGAAGCTACACATGCGTTGATTCCATGCGAAAGAGCCTAAGATGAGACTCATCGTGTCCAAGATAGGACTCGACAACGTCAGATTCAATCGGATTAAAGGTGTATGCGACACATGTCGGGAGTGCAGAGCTTGGGACAAGCCGGGGCATATGGTTATGCCATATACTGCACTGCCTGGAAAATTCAACGAAGAAGTTGAATCTGACCTGATGTTGTACAAACAAGAACACAATATATTCCATAGCATCGGTCGTTGCATTCGTTTGCCACTTACCTGGAGATACCAGACAAGACGATGACCCGTATCCTGGATGCATACCATTAGTGCTGGATGCAGCTTGGACTTGCAAAGGCAGTCTACTCCGATGGAGGGTGCCCTCAACAGCCACATTGCGAAAGCAGTACTTAAGGCAAGCGCGTGGACAACACGCTACGACGATCGAAGCCAGAATTTGCATATTACGCCATCTGCTTCATGTCATGGAAGCTCAACTCAACAGGTTAGACATACCCCTTGTGTTCACGCGACTACTGCATGAGGCCTTGTTTGCCGCCAGCTCTTCTTCTACAGCGAGGTGTCCCGATGCAACGCTCTGTTTGGACGGCAATCAGTAATGCTCCTTGACTTACCTGTCCTGGATCACGAACAGCCGACGGAAACGTCGGATCATTCTCGTGAACAGATGATACGTGAGGTATGCATCGAAGCCGCACAGGCCACAGCAGCAGTCAAGACCAATCGTGCATTTCGCACTAAGACAACTGTTACCGGTCAGCATTACTACGACGAAGGAGGTTTGGTTGATTACCATGGCCCCACAACAACGGAGGACGACTGGGGAGGCTGGAATGGCCCATTCCCAGTTGTAAAAAACGATCCCGGAAGGGGTCAGGTCATCGTTCGAGTGGGACACCGCGATGTGCAGGTACAATACGGCGATGCACGACACTCACTCTATATTGAAGCCCACTGACAGAGAACTCTAGCCAGAGAAATTGGCTCCGACAACACTGCGCACGGACTGTGTTGACGTTCGTGGCCAGTGTACCTGCGGGGGGACCTACTATGACATTTGGCTATGTGCCGACCAAGAAGGGGGTGCTTCAGATGACAAGTGCAAGCCGACTATCTCCTAAGGTACATCTAGTTTTGCAATACCTTGCCCGAAACTTCTTCCGCATTGAGAACGTAGTTTCGGTCCGGTTAGCCAAGAGTATCCATGAGCTACCTCCAGTTGCTTTCGCTGACAGTTGCACATTGGTCCACTATGACAACCATGTGAATCCAGGATTTCATTATTATGAAGCAGAAGGTACTGCTCTTAACATTCACGATACAACTGGATCAGCACATTCTAGAATCATCCAGTGCTTGAAGCCCACCAAACCTCAAGCAGGCTTTGACCAGGATATGACAAAGTTTGAGGGATTGGCGGATGCACCGACACTGGCTGGAACTGCAAGAGAAGCCTCAGAAACCTAACCACCACAGGAGGATGGACGGCTTCCTACGATTTATGAGGAGTCGGAGGCTGACCTCGAGTCACACGTCGTGGAAGTGTGGTATGCAGAATTACAAGATGAAAGGGAACTGCTGGAGGCAACACAACTAGAGGATCCCTCCACGATGCCCGCATATATGACTCCAGACCATAGTGCGCTGATCACGGTAGCTGAAGAACAGCGGGGACACCTGCCTAAGTGGGGGCACCCGCACGACTCCGACACCGAGGAGACGTATCATGTCCCATTGTGCGCCATGGTCGAAGACTGTTGCTACGGACTGGACCCGGGCGAAAATGGACAATCTGTAGAACTCTGCTTTACGGCAGATGTGTCAAAGGTAGTTTTGTCCGAACAACAGCACAGGATATGAGATGCCGACCGTGCGACCACTATGCGAGTATACGTTACCGCCGCTGCAAAGCGAGCTGCGGTCGTCAAGGATTACGACCTCCTCGCGAAGGCTGACATTTAGGCGAATCCCGACAGAGCATCGAAAGCCCTCTACACCGAACTCAAGACATGGTTTGACAGCAAGTGTTTCAAATTGCAAGACATATCCAAAGCGTCAAACATCATGACTTCGAGGTCTGTGTACACATGGAAGTTTGTGAAGAACGAGAATGGCGAGCTGGAACGTGCCATCAGATTGCGCCTGGCGCTTCGCGGCTTCATGGACCTTGAAGCCTTTGACGTGGAAGCCTCTTCGGGAACAGCGCGGCGGTCAAGCCAGCGACTACTCGCGAGCACGGCAGCGTGCAAGAAGCAATGGATCATTGTTTCCCTCGACATCAACATGGCCTTCATGAAAGGGTTGGCCGACCAAGAACTTGCTGGAGCAACTGGTGAAAAGGAACGCGTGGTGCGTTTCACCTCGCCGCCTGGGTCGGCCACGGTGCTTCGAACTCTCCCGGGATTCGAACGCAACAACGGGTCAAAGCACTGCTTGCAGTGCCTTGAACCAGGCGCTGGCACCAAAGACGCACCCCGAGCTTTCTCACTAAAGCTCAGAAGGGCCACGAGAGGTTTTGGTCTCCGACCCGCGTCCTACGACGAGGAGTTCGAGACGAGTAACAACCTGCTTACGGCCAAAGATGTTGATGATATCAATATGACCTGCACTGAGGACACCATTGGCAAGTGCGTCAAGTGCGTCGAAGACACCTTTGGTAAGTGTAAACTCAACAAACACACGTGCACCAATTGCGCTGTGATATATACCAAGGATGAGGACGGCAATGTTACTTTGAACCAAGACGAACACAGCAAGCAGCTCCGTCCTATGCAACATCCCGAATTTACCGGCGCCGACGCTGACGCTCAGGCATCCAAGATGGTTGCAGACATGTTCGTCAGCCTCAGAGGCGCGCTGGCGTATGCATTGATCAACCAGGTGCGGTTGATGGTGTATGTCGTTTCTCTACAACGTGTCCAAGAACCGACCAATATACAAGTACGACGACTCAACGCGATCACCAGGAAACTGCCGGCCTGTCCTAAGAAGATCGTCTACCAGGCGATGACCCCTACGGGCGAGGTCGACCTGCACAGCAACTCGGGTTACCGACGCCTGAGCGGAGACGCCGATGACGACGTCGAAGGCTATGGTATTCGCGGGGCGAACCTGCTACGGCGTGGAAACACGCCATCTGGTAAACCCGTCGTCCACTTGATCGATGCGTACTGCAAGTCTCACCGCTTGCAGGTCCGCTCGAGCTATTCAGCAGAGACGCTAGCAGCTGCACATAACTTGGACGACTGTTATCCCACGATCGTGACTCTGCACGAGCTCCACGCAGGGCCGCTAACTCCCACTCAGTTGAAAGACGTACTTGAGTTGGGTGGCCTGAGCATCAAGGCCACTTTGACCATAGATGCTGAGTCTGTTTTAAAGTCCTTGTCAAGCAAAGACTTGAAGAAGCCGACTGAGTGTACCCTTTTAGGGCACATCAGTTGGATTCGACAGATGATGGAGCGAGGAATCGTGCACAGTATTCAGTGGTGCGGCACCCGCGATATGACTGCGGACGGTCACACCAAGGAGAGCATCGACAGAGAGATGCTCCTACAGGCCATGGGAGGTATACGGTCCTTCAAACATGACTTAAATTATCATACTCCCTATCGGGCTGGCCAGACATCCCGTTCTGTGGCCGCCTGAGGAGTATCTGTATGTACAAAGTAGTACAGGCAAGGCAACTTGCGTGCGGGTCCACCTTCCTTACGGCCCCGCCCTTTTGTTGCTGCCCTTTTGTAGATAGTCGCTGCTGTATCTGCTGTATAGAGGCGGCAGATTCACGCCTCGTCTCCCTCCCCCCCGACTCTAAAGTGAACTGGGCAATGCATGTGAGTGGGAACGAGCGTGCATCCGCGGCTGCTTGGCTCAAAGCGGCCGGCCGCCCAGATCTGACTACACCTCAGCGCGAGCTGTACTATTTGCCATCGATACCAAAACACTGCTTGAGATGGCTCGCCCCCTACTACTAGGACTATCGCTGCTGCGGTACAACAGGGCGGGAGTTTGGCTTCGCCTAAGGCGAAGCTGTTGGTTGGGCCTCCCAGCCCTTTTCAAACTGGGATTCGGGGGGTCCGATTTCCGGGGGGGGGGTCCCGGGTAATAGAATATATGAATGGGAACAGTCGTCGCCTATTCTTCGGCAGCATCAGCCGATGGGTTCCACACGGCGACATGTTATCGATGCTGCTCCGGCTTCCCGAGCCGGACCCTCCTTAGCGGCGCCTGTGGCGCCGCCCCTGCATTGGGTGGACAAAAGATCGTAGGTTATCTGAGCGTCTGAGAAACAGCGTGCCGACTTGGATCAGATCCCATCGATATCGGAGGAACTCACCCCCCCACACACACATGTCAAGGTTGACTTGCATTACTTTGCCCAACCGGACTTGGGGTGCTCGCTTGATGCCAACATCGAGATGCAGGGTGCGGGGATGATTCGTCGAGGTGGCGTCGCAATGTAGGTGCAGCCGCACGCGGTCAGGAACAGCTTGCAGCGTTTCGTCGTCCCACCGTGGCGCGGTCAGCGCGCCAGGGGGGGTCCGCGCCGACCCAAGAAGTCTGCGCGGAACTCCGAAAGCTCATGCTCATGCTGCATTTCTTCTTCCTGAGGTGATCACGTGTGGGGAGCCGCTGCACGAGGAGACCATACAGCAGTACTTCAGGCACTTCCGCGACGCCGATCTGGACAACATCTACGGGCCCACTGAGGGCTCGATCACGTACTGGCGCTGCCCCCGCGGCGGCTGTACCTCCACGGTGCCCATCGGCGTGCCTATATGCGGTGCCCGAGTGTACGCGCTGGCCGACGGGTCGCGCAGGCTGGCGGAGGTCAACGTGCCAGGGGAGGTGCACTTCGCTGGCAAGCTCATCGCCCGCGGCTACCTCGGCCTGCCAGAGGCCACGGCGCAGGCCTTCGTCAAGGACACCGTCCTCGAGAGCAGGTACCCCGGCGACCGCATGTACCGCACCGGCGACCTGGCCTGCTGGAAGCCGACTGGCCAGCTGCACTTCCTGGGGCGCATGGACAGCCAGGTTAGCGACGGAAGACAACGGGGTCGACTGCGCGGACATTCGCGCGTAAGCTTCTTGCGAAAGGTCACGCGTAGGCGCTCTCCTCCGCGCGGTGTGCCACGATAGCGACCCGCGTAAGCCCGCGTAAGCCGCGGCCATTGTGCGGACGACCCATTTCCGTGTCGTCGATCAGGTCAAACTCCGGGGTTACCGCATCGAGATCGGAGAGATCGAAGCCGCTATCCGGGGTTGTGCGGGCGTGAAGGACACTGCCGTGGTCCTCGCCGGCGACGGCGAGGCGCGCTTCCTGGCCGCCTACGTGGCGCCGCTGCAAGTCGACCTGCAGCAGGTGCGCGCCACGTGCGCCGCGAAGCTGCCAGCGTACATGTCCCCGGCGGCCTGGCTGCGGCTCGAGAGGCTGCCGCTAACCGACCGTGGCAAGCTGGACAAGAAGGCGCTGCCGCCAGCGCAGGCCCTCGCACCGGCGCAGGGCTCCTGGGCGTACGCGCCCACGCGGCCCCGCACGCCCCTGGAGGGCGCGGTGGTGGAGGCCTTCGCGGAGGTCCTGCAGAGGCAGCCGTCGGAGGTGGGCGTCGAGTCCGACTTCGTCGCCCTCGGCGGCAACTCCGTGCTGGCAGGTAAGGTCACGTCGCGCCTGCGGCGCTCGCTGCGCCTGCCGCTGCCGGGCGCGGCGCTGTACCAGCGGCCGACGCCGGCGCGGCTGGCGCAGCTGCTGGAGCAGCTGCGCCAGGAGCCCGCCACGCGCAGGGGGCGGGGGTAGGGTCAAGTCGGGCGTGTCCCTCTACAGGAGGAATAGTCAAAAATTAGTTATAAAAAAAAGATAGTCAGGGGCTTTTGAGCATTTGGGGGCATCGTTTGATTATCTTTTTCGCCCAAAACCCGCCTGTAGGGGGACAGGCCCGACCTAAGGGGAGGGGGAGGGGGAAGGCTTCTCAGAAGCATCCTGCTTCTCATAAGGCGCGGGCCTTGTCTGTAGATGTAAGGCCCGCGCCTTCTGAGAAGCAGCGTCCTTCTAAGAAGCCTCCCCCCCTCCCCCTGCCCCTCTCTGCGCGCCGCCGAAGGAGGCCGCGGCGGAGGAGGGGTGTGCCCAGCAGGGCGAGGGTGACGCCGCCGCTGGCGAGGGCCCAGGCGCCCCGGAGCTGCGCTGGCAGGGGCTCTCGTCCACGCGGCCAGCGGCGGTGGCGATGACCGCGCTGCTGCCCCTGCTGGAGGTCTTCGGGCAGCTCACGGACCTCAGCGGCTTCGTCGAGGTCCTGATCCTCAAGCTCCTGCTGGAAGGGGGCCACGGACACCAGCTGTCCGTGCACCAGCTCGTCGCGGTGTTCGCCTGCTCGTCCATGGTCTTCGGCCTGCTACTCTTTGCCGTGGACGTGCTGCTCGCGCTGGTGCTGAAGCGCGCCCTCGTCGGGAGGCTGCGCAGGGGAAGCTACCCGGTCTTCTCCGTGGAGTACTTCCAGTGGCTCTACCTCCAGCGGGTGACCAAGGGCGTGGTCAAGCTCGCCTGCGCCCTCTTCGGCGGGACGCCCGTGCTGAACCAGGTCTACCGCCTGCTGGGCGCACAGATCGGCCAGGGCGTGCGGATCAAGAGCAGGCAGCCCATCCTCGAGCCAGACCTCGTCACCATCGAGGACGGGGCCTACATCGGCGACGAGTGCAAGCTCACCTGCTCCTCCATCGTCGACGGGCGGCTGCTGCTGGACCCTGTGCACGTCGGCCGGGGCGCACGGGCGAGGCCCTACAGCTCGTTGGGCCGCGGCGCCTGGCTGCCCGCTGGCGCCGAGCTCCCGCCGCGCAGCTGTCTCACAGGCTACGGCGGCGGCGCCAGCGGCCTCGAGACGGGCGGCCTGGTCGCCAGGGCGCGGTTCTCAGCGCCGCCGCGGGGGCCCGAGACGCTCCTGCTGCTCGGGGTGCCCCTGCTCCTGCTGGCCGACATGGCGCTCGGAGCGGAAAAAGAGGGATACGGTTGGGGGGGGGGGCGTGCGTTGAGGCGTGGCATCGCTCGGACGTGAGCATTTTTCGCGGCGGTGACCATCGATGAGCATCTTGGATCATCTTGCGAACAAAAAGAAGAAGACGCGCAAACCGACATATGCACAGGGAATGGACGTCCGAGCGATGGCCAGGCCTGAGGAATGTGCCCAGGAAGCTCCAGACCCTGGAGGATTCCTCATCTGATGAGGGCGACGGTGATGTCCATGGCCGAGCCTCAATTGTGCGACGGAAGACCGAACAAAAACGGGTTCGTCTGCGCCAACATTCGCGCGTAGGCTTCCCGCGTAAGGTCGCGTGTGAGCGCCACCTTCTCCAATGTAGCGTGCCGCGCTGGCGGCCCGCGTAAGCCAAAGCAGAAGGTCGCCATGTCATCTCGCGTAAGACCCGTGTTCTTTCGTCGCTCAATTGGTTTTCCACGGATCCCTTCCTCATGCGGAAAATTCTGGAGGCCTCGCGCGGCGCGTAATAGTTGTATTATCTAGTCCACACGTCAGCTCCGTAAGCTATGGGTCGACGCTCGCGCGGCGATGCTCCGGCGTCAGTCCGACGTCACTCCACCTTAGCCCGACGTGAGCCCGACGTGCATCCGACGTGGATCCGACGCAAAGCGGGTCTCAAGTTGCCGTGCGAGGCCTCCAAGAGTGTCTTCATACTTCAACGGGCGAAGAACGGTACAAAATACACTTCTTCGCTGTCGGGGGCGCCGGTCCTAGGGCGGCCTGACAGTTGATACCCTTACGCTGGCACGTCAAGGTAGAAACCTTCCAGCTGCCCTGGGACAGCGCGCCCGGCGACGGAAAAGTTTATTTCATACCGCTATTCGCCCACTAAATCCGAGCATTTTTTTTGGGTAGAGGGCAAAGGGTGAAATTTGAAATTCCTTTTCGATGGATTTTCGATGTTTGAATCTGCAAAGGGTGAATCACAAGACGGATGGAATGTCGAGGTGCAGAAGCCCATATGGATTTCGCCCTGAGCCCTCCACCCTGAGAAAATGCTCAGTCACCGCCGCTGTGCCCCGTCCTTCGCCCCCCCCAACGGCGCGGGCTCGCCTCGGGGCATCTCCCGGCCCGAGCGCGCGCGCGCGCGCTCGGTCCGGGAGAGGCCTGCGGAGCCCAGGCTCGCGCGCCAGAGCCCGAGCACGAGCGCGCGCGAGGGCCCGCGCACGGGCACGAGCCCGAGCCCGAGTCCGAGCCCGAGCCCGGGCTCGAGGAGGACGAGGAGGAGGAGGAGGAGGAGGAGGAGGAGGAGGAGGAGGGCACGAGCCCGAGCACGTGCGGATGTGGGCGCAGCGGTGTTGGCATCTTGCGCTTCTCTCCAGGCGTCCCTGGTGCCCATGCTCTACCTGTCGGTCTACATCTCGGACTGCGAGTGGGTGCTCTACATGGTGGCCATGGCCGTGGCGGGGGAGCACCTGCACCGGCTCCCCCTGGCGGTCAAACCATTTTTTTTTCTCCTGCAAACTCACTCAAGCAATCCTCGCGGCCATGCTTGGTTTATATATCCTCTGGTGTGGTGCGGTGGTCAGCTCACAGCAACGTCCGCCGGGCAGTTAACAAATCCTCTGGTCCGAATTCAGACGAAAAATCGTATGCCTGAAGTGATCTAGACGGGTTGCGTGAAAATTACAGTACAGTGTGAGAAGATACAAACAGCAACGTCGCTATGATATTAACAAGGTACAGCGGTGCTAGAATCAGAATCAGCCAGAATCAAAACACAAAAGACGGCAACATGAGCCAAACGAAGCCAGAATGGAAGTAGCCAGAAGTGGCCAGAATTAGAACACATGTTTTTTGTTGCCTTAAGGTTCTCCCTGGTGGCGGTCACCGTCTTCGTGAAGTGGCTGCTGGTGGGCAGGGTTCGGGCTGGTTCGAGGACCTCGGAGAGCTCCGTGAGGCGGACCTTCCATTGGGTCGTGGAGGCTCTGCTGGAGCGCGAGACGTTCAAGAACGCGCTGGACGTCCTCATCAACACCGAGGTTCGAGGATGTTCGAGGAAGTAGCAGCTGCGTAAACATAAACGTTCGGAGCTCCTCGCGGACGTCTCGGATCGGCGCTGGGACCTCCTAGCGGCGCCGCCCCTGGCGCGCTCCTGGGGGCCACAACGCCGATCCAAGACATCCGCGCGGAGCTCCCACAGTCTATGCTGGTCGGCACCACCCAAACATGCTTGTGCTGTGTGCGCGTCGGCCTCACAAGGGTGACGCGCCCGCTCGGAAATCTTACGGCATCGCCCCCGCGACTCGTGCCTGGAAACCCCCACCCCACCCCAGACGGATTTATTTTCCTCCTTCCGCGGGGGGTCCATTTTCGCGGCGAGTCGTTAAACCCGGGACCCTTGGCGGCGCATGGACTTGTTTCCTTCTTCCGCGCGCGTGTTGCCGCTGGAACCCCTGAACCCCTCCAGCTAGAGTGCACCTGGCATTTGAGTACCACTGGCACCATCATGCGGTAGCAGCTCAGCTGCTCCTGCAACTGGTCATGCAGCAGAACTAGTCTCGATTGAGGCATTTAAGGAAACAGTATATAGAGTCCTGAATTTGACAATGGGAAATAATATAGGATCGCGACTTGGGAACACGGAACAATAGTATAATTGCGATTACCGAGCGCGGAGACATTACAGGTGTCGATTTCGGAAAGAGGAAATAGGACGCACAGTAGCGTGCAATTCATACCAGTACATTTCCCTGGCACAGCTACGATTAGAGTGATGCTGCATCACATTTACAATCTGGGCTTTCGAGCGTTTCCTCTGGTTGCGCTGAGGGGGGGTTAACCCGTGCGTCTGCACCCACGCGGCTGAGAGTTCATTCCTTTTCTGGAATTTCTTGCAGGGGTAGACCCCGTGCCCGACCCCCTCGACAAACCGCAGAAACCAAACCCCTTGGGTTCCTCGGCGCGCCCCGGAAATGCTTCCCTTCCGGATGGCCCCCCATGGGTCCTATGTTGAAGTCGCTCGGGTAATCTTGCGGTATAAGCTCCATGGCGGGCACTTTCTGGCCATACCGCTCGGGAACCGATATACAATCATATGTGTGTGCGTGCTATCTACTCGTGTCGAACGCGCGCCCGCGCTGTTCGTATGTTGTTTGTGAACTATATGCTCGTGTCCTCTGTGCTCATACTAAATGTTCGTATGTACGAACATGTAGTACGACTTTTGCGACTGTGTAATGTAGCATGCGACGCGGACTATAGTACTATGCGTATGCGGCGAGGACTACAGTACTATGTGTTTGTGTACTAGGTGTTCGTATGTATGCGTTTGTGTCCATATTAGAATGCCCTTCTACGCCCTATATGTTTATTCAGCTTGTTGGTCCTCCAGAGGTGCTCCGCTTCATCTTCGTGGCCCTGGGCGCCAGCGTCGGCCCGCGCGCATGCATGGACATGGTCACGTGCCACCACCCAGACCTGGTGTCCATCGGCGACCACATGATCTTCGGATCCAAGGTTGGCATCCTGTGCGAGGACGACGAGAGGAGGAGACCCGTGCAGATCTGTAGGGCCGCCAACGTCCTGGACAATTGTGTGCTGTGCCCCGGAGTGGTCGTCGGTCAGCGCGCCGTGCTCGGCACGAACACGCTGGCCGCGCCGGGCCAGTACTTCCCGCCAGACACGATCAACACGGGGAACAAGGTCAGAGGAGGGCGAGTTGAGACAACGGTAGTTGGCCCTCGGGGGGGGGGGCCCTCGTCGTCACGGCTGGACGCAGCTCGGAAAAGAGGTGCGCCTGGACCACGGGGAGGTGTCTGGGGACCGATGCTGAGCCGCCGTTGTCTCACCTGGCCCCGCTGCGGCAAGGGCGGCCAGGCCGTCTTCCTGCGCAAGAAGGGCAGGGGTGCCCCCGAGACGGAGGCCCTGGAGGCGGAGGCCAACCGCCGCCTCGACAGCCCGGGCATCTGGGCGGCGTTCAACGCCGGCCTGTGCGCCTGCGCGCTTCTGGAGCCCGTCCTCAGAGCTGTGAAGGCCCTGCCCTTCATCGCCTGCTGGTTTCTGCCCATGGACAGCTCCATTCTCGTATCCTCCGCGGTCCTGCTGCTGATGATGGCGATGGAGGAGTTCGTGGAGGCCGTGTTCCTGTACGTGCTGAAGTGGCTGGTGATCGGCGCGTTCCGCGAGCGCGAGGTTGTCTTCTTCGGCCTGGAGCACTTCTGGTGGATGGTGTGGCTGCTGGTGAGCTCCACCTTCAACCACCTGGAGTCGTTCCACGGCACCGCCCTCTACAGCGCCTACCTGCGCGCCATGGGGGCCGAGGTTGGTTGCGACTGCACGCTGTTCGGCTTCACGCTGGAGTTCGACCTGCTACACATCCCGAAGAAGAGAAAACCGCACACACACATATATAAACTTTGGAGCTCAGCGCGGATTTCTTCGATCTGCGCTGGGACCCGGAGGCGTCGCCTCCAGCGCCGCCCCTGGCGCGCTCCGCATTCCAGGAAGGGTGGCCCAGCGCCGATCCAAGAAGTCCGCGCGGAGCTCCGAAAGTCTATAGTTATGCCGTTGTTTCTCCTTCTGACGTCGGCGACCGCGCCAGCGTGGGTCTCGACTGCGACAACACGTACCGCACTTAGGAAACGCAGCGCGTCCCGTGTTCGAAACGTCCATGCTAACACGCCGCGTGTTTGCTCAATGATTTTTGTCCTAGGCTCATCGCGTATACAGTGCAAAATGCGTGCTGCTAGCACGGCACTCTGTGGGGCCTCCGAGGCAGATGGCTGCGGAGGTGGGGAATCGCTGCTGCTGCAAACCCGTCTCTCGCGCCTGTGCTAAAACTGTGTGCGCGACTATCTTGCCAGAAACGGAATTCAGACCTATCTTCATCTGATGCGTTGTGGCCCTCGTTTTGGCGAACGTATCGCGTCAGAGCTACGCTCTGCGTGTTGAGCTCCGTGTCGGCACGCGACGTGCTGCGGGCTGCGCATCGGGGCAGCCAAGGTGCCACACGGTGGAGAACATGGTCCTGAAGATGGTGCCCGTGCGCCTGGGGGCCTACAGCGCCATGCAGCGGCACAGCTTCGTGATGCCCGGCGCCGAGCTCGGGGCGGGCGCCGTGCTGCTGGAGGAGTCGCAGGTTCTCGGGCGCCTTCGGACGTTTCCGCTGGTTCCCCTTTTGAGGTCTGGGCGCTGCAGAGCTTCGAGGTTCAAGGTTTTCGGACGCTTTCGCTGGTTCCTGGACGTCGTCTCGCCTCGGGATGCTCTCCAGCATCTGCGCCGTGCCGAGAGCCTTCCAGGGGAGCCTGGATCGTCCCGAACGTCCGCCAGAGGCCCGAGTTACAGGGCTCGACGACCAAGCTCGGGGGGGGCACCCTGAGATCCGGGCGTTGCAATTTCCTCACATGACGCTTACGCCCAGTTTCGGGCCCCAGGGCCATCAGAAATCCACCTGGCTCTCAAGATGTCGCTCGCAGAGAGATGCGGTCTAGGGC
>CAUYUJ010018437.1:115859-152970 GCA_963575745.1 Prorocentrum cordatum
GGCGGCTTCAGAGGGGGCGCCAGGGGCGGCGCCAGGGGCGGCGCCAGGGGCGCCGCTGGAGGCCGCCAGGGGGCCCGGCGCCGATCCAAGAAATCCGCGCAGAGCGCTGGCACTCTGTGCCCACATGCCGTGTCTTGCCGGCCCCCCGGAGGCAACCCGGCCGAGCAGCTGAAGGGCGCGCGGGACAGGCATCGGGCAGAGCCAGGACGAGGATAAATCCGTTCCAGAGCGTTCCAGAACGCTCTCGGAGCGATTTGGCCGCGGCGCACGAGACATCTTCCAGAGCAGCCGGACGGCGACGGACGACGACGGACGACGACGACGACGACGACGGACGACGACGGACGACGACGACGACGACGATGACGACGGCGACGACGACGACGACGGCGACGACGACGACGACGGCGACGACGACGACGGCGACGATGACGACGACGACGACGACAATGGATCCCCACCCGATTTTATGCTCGTCATGGGTTCGTCTTAGTGTTTCATGTTCTTGGCGATTACAGAGGTTTGCGATCGGCACCGTGGAGGCTTAGATGACGTCCCCCCGATTTGTTATCCTCGTCCTGGCTTCGTCTTCAGGCAGCGCCTGTGGCAGGTGCCGTGGCAGGCGCCCGAGGCGGCCGAGCCCTCGCCCAGGCGCCGCCCCGCCGCGGCGGACGTCGCGGCGGGCGCGCTGCTCCGCGGCGTCCTCCGCGCGGCCAAGGAGCGCGTGGTGTCCTCTGCGTGGCGCGTGCCGCTGCTGGAGCCGCTCGGCCCGCTGGGGCCCGGCAGCGAAGTCGAGATGGGCGGTCGGGGCGCACGCAACACGCCGACGGACGCCGACGGACGACGACGACGCCGACGGACGACGACGGACGACGACGACGACCGACGACGACGACCGACGACGACGACCGACGACGACGACCGACGACGACGACCGACGACGACGACCGACGACGACGACCGACGACGACGACGACGACGACGACCGACGAATCGGACCACGACGATGCCGACGGACGACGACGGCGACCACGCCGACGACGACCACGGCGACGCCGACGCCGACGACGACGACGACGACACCGACGACGACGGCGACGGACGACGACGGACGACGACGCCGACGCCGACGCTGACGCCGACGCCGACGCCGTCGCCGACGCCGTCGTCGACGCCGACGTCGACGACGACGACAAAGACGACCGACGACGACGACGACGACGACGACGACGACGGCGACGGACGACAACGAAGCCGACGGACGACGACGGCGACCACGCAGACGACGACGCCGACACCGACGCCGACGTCGACGCCGCCGCCGACGACGACGCCGACGACGGACGACGACGACGACGACTCCGACGGACGACGACCGACGACGATTGACGACGACGACGACGACGACGCCACGACGCCGACACCCGACGCCGACGACGACGCCGACGACGGACGACGACGACGACGATGTCGACGACGACGACGACGACGACGACGACGACGACCGTCGACGACGACCGACGACGACGCCGACGCTGTCGCCGATGCCGACGCCGTCGTCGACGCCAACGCCGACGCTGACGACGACGACGACGCCGACGACGACAACGACGACGGCCGACAACGACGACGACGGACGACGACGATGCCGACGACGACGACGGCGACAGACGACGGACGACGACGGACGACGACGGACGACGACGGGGCGCACGCAACACGCCGACGGACGACGACGGACGACGACGACGACCGACGACGACGACGCCGACGACGACGACGACAACGACGGAGGACGACAACGACGGAGGACGACGACGACGATAAAGACGACGACGACAACGACGACGACGACGACGACGTCCGACAACGACGACGACGGACGACGACGACGACGCTGACGGACGACGACGGCGATCACGCCGACGGCGACGACGCCGACGCCGACGACGACAACGACGGAGGAGGACGACGACGACGACGATAAGGACGACGACAAAGTCGACGACGACGGACGACGACGACGACGCTGACGCTGACGACGACGACGACGACGACGACGACGACTCCGTCGCCGACGCCGACGCCTACGACGACGACAACGACGACGACGACGACCGACGAATCGGACGACGACGATGCCGACGGACGACGACGGCGACCACGCCGACGACGACCACGGCGACGCCGACGAAGACACCGACGACGACGACGACGGACGACGGACGACGACGCCGACGCCGACGCTGACGACGACGCCGACGCCGTCGCCGACGCCGTCGTCGACGCCGACGTCGACGACGACGACGACAAAGACGACCGACGACGACAAAGACGGCGACGGATGACAACGAAGCCGACGGACGACGACGGCGACCACGCAGACGACGGCGACACCGACGCCGACGTCGACGCCGCCGCCGACGACGACGCCGACGACGAACGACGACGACGACGACGACGACGGACGATGAACGGCGACGACGACAGACGACGACGACGACGCCGACACCGACGACGACGACGACGACGACGACGACGACGACGGACGACCACGGACGACGACGACGACGACGATGACGACGACGACGACGACCGTCGACAACGACGACGATCGACGACGACGCCGACGCTGTCGCCGATGCCGACGCCGTCGCCGACGCCAACGCCGACGCGGACGACGACGACGCCGACGACGACAACGACGACGGCCGACAGCGACGACGACGGACGACGACGATGCCGACGACGACGACGGCGACAGACGACGACGACGATGACGACGCCACGACGCCGATACCGACGACGCCGACGCCGACGACGACGCCGACGACGGACGACGACGCCGACGCCGACGAGGACGGACGACGACGCCGACGCCGACGACGACGCCGATGCCGACGCCGTCGCCGACGCCGACGCCGACGCCGACGCCGACACGACGACGACGACGACGACCACGACCGACAACGACGACGACGTCCGACAACGACGACGACGGACGACGACGATGCCGACGACGACAACGGCGACCACGCCGACTACGCCGACGCCGATGCCGAGGACGAGGACGACGCCGACGAGGACGACGACGACGACGGATGATCACGACGACGACGACGTCGGACGACGACGACCGACGACGACGACGATGACGACGACGACGCGGACGACGACGACGACGACGACCACGTTCACGCGACGACGACGACGACACCGACGACGACGAGGACGACGACGACGACGCGGACGACGACGACCGACGACGCCGACGCCGACGCTGACGCCGCCGCCGACGCCGTCGCCGGCGACGACGCCGACGCCGACCCCGACGCTGACGATGACTCCGACATCGTCGCTGACGCGGATGACGACGCCGACGACCACGTTCACGACCGACGACGCCGACGCCAACGCTGACGCCGACGCCGAAGCTGTCGCCGGCGACGACGCCGACGCCGACGCCGACGCTGACGTCGACTTCGACGCCGACGACGACGCCGACGCCATCGCCGACGACGATGACGACGACGAGGACGACGACGACGACGTCGACGGACGACGACGGCGACCACGCCGACGACGACCATGGCGACGCCGACGCCGACGACGACGACGACGACGCTGACGAAGACGACGACGACGACGGACAACGACGACCGATGACGACGGACGACGACGACGACGAAGATGACGACGACAACGACGAACGACGACGCCGACGCCGACGACGACGACGACGACGACGGACGACGACGACGACGGACGAGGACCGACGACGACGACGACGCCGACGACGACGACAACGACCGACGACGGACGACGACGACGACGACAACGACCGACGACGGACGACGACGACGACGACAATGACGACCATGACGCCGACGGTCGACGCCGACGTCGACGACGACGCCGACGTGCGCCGGCGCCGACGCCGACCCCGACGCCGACGACGACGCCGACGACGGACGGCGACGACGACACCGACGATGACGACCGCGACGTTGGACGACGACGACGGCTGATGATGACGACGACGTCCGACGACGACGGACGACGCCGAAGCCGACGCCGACGCCGACAACGACGATGCCGACGACAGACGACGCCGACGACGGCGACGACGACGACGACGACGATCGACGAGCCGACGACGACGACGACGACGACGACCGACGACCGACGACCGACGACCGACGACCGACGACGACGACGACGGCGGCGATGACGACGACGACGGAAGACAGTCGACGACGACGACGACGACTCCCACGGACGACAAGTGATGGCGACGACGACAACGACGACGGCAGACGACGACGACGACGCCGACGGACGACGACGACGACGCCGATGACGTCGACGACAACGGACAACAACGCCGACTCGGACGCCCACGACGACTACGACGGACGACGACGACAACTGACGACTGATGACGATAACGACGATAACCGATGACGACGACGGACGACGACAGATGACGACGACGACGACGTAACGACGACGACGACGACAACGGACGACGTCGACGACAACGACGACGGTGATGCTGGACGACGACGTCGACGGACGTCGACGTCGACGCCGACGCGCACGACGACAACTACGACGACGACGACGACGACGACGACGACGACGACGACGGCACCGACGGTCGACGACGACGACGACGACGCTGACGACGAAGACGACAACCGGCGACGACTCCGACGGACGACGACGACGACAACGACGACGACGACGACGGACGACGACGACGACCACGACCACGACTGACGGACGACGACGACGACGACGACGACGACGACGGACAACGACGGACGCCGACGACGACGACGACGACGACGACGATCACGACGACGACGGACGACGACGCTGACGCCAACGCCGACGACGACGACAACGACGACGACGACGACGACGACGACGACGACGACGACGACGACGACGGACGACGACGGCGACGACGACGACGACGACGATGGACAACCGACGACGACGACGACGATGACCGAGGACAACGACGACGCCGACGACAGACGACGCCGACGACGACGATGACGCTGGACGACGACGGATGACGACGACGACGACCGAGGACGACGACGACGCCGACGACAGACGACTCCGACGACGACGACAGATGACGACGACGACGACGTCCGACGACGACGGACGACGCCGACGCCGACGACGACGGCGACGACCACGAGGACGACGACGGTCGACGACGACGGACGACGACGACTTCGACGCCGACGACGACGGCAATCGACGACGCCAACGACGATGATGACGACGACGACGACCACGACGACGGACGACGACGACGACGACGACCACGACGACGGCGACGGCGACGACGACGTCGATGAGGACGACGAGGACCACGACGATGACGACGACGCTGACGACGACGACGACGACGACGACGACGACGACGACGACGACGACGACGACGACGACGACGGACGACGACGGCGACGACGACGACGACGACGACGGCCGACGACGACCGTCGACGACGACGACGATGAGCGGCGACGACGTCGACGACGAGGGACGACGAACGGCGACGACGACGACGACGACGACGACGCCGACGACGACGACGACGACGACGGTGGACGACGACGACGACGACGACGACGACGACGACGACGACAGACGACGACCACGTCGACGACGACCGGGAGTGAAATGGCCCTGAGGTTTTTCATCCTTCTCGGGCTGACGGGGCCCTTCACGGGCCCTGGGGCCGTCAGAAAACGATTCAGGATGCAAAAAGCTCGTCCTGGGGGAAGGCGCCAGGGTCTAGGACCCGCTTCCTTCAGGACCCAGTTCCCGAATATTCTACACGCAGCCTGGACCCACTCAAAGGGCTTCGCCTCCGAGGACCGAAGGAGTTTGCAACTCTTCCTCGGCGGAAGGCGGCGGAAGCACAGCGAGGCCACCTCCGCCAGATGTAGCCGAGGGAGGGCGAGCGGAGTCCTCGGGACAGCTGGCACCCCCGACCCCCTCGGGCCGTGAGGAAATCACGACGCGAGGTTCTTGGCAACTTGCGGCCTTCGGGGGTCCTTGCCGGGCCTCGGGGCCGTCAAAGAACGGCTCGGGAGGAGAAGTCGGTCCCAGGGAAGGTGGCGAGACCTCTGGGGGCCCGTGCTGTGAAACATTCATGACGTCGGGGGTTTGGGGGACAGGGCTCAGCGCAAACGGGGCTCAGCCAGAGAGCGGGATCCTGCTGGATGCTGCGAAGCCGGAGTTCGACTGGGCCGGGTCTGGGCCGGGTCTGGGAGCCGCTCACGACCTTGGAGGTGGCCCTGCATGTTGGCCGAGCCAGGCTTAGGACGCCCCCGGAAGAGCTGCAGCGCATTTCTTGTGAAGTGGCTGAGCTGGGTTTGCGCCGAGCTCGGCTAACCGTGGGAGGGGGGAATCGCTAATAGGGGACACGCAGAAGGGAATGGGGAGTTCGGAGCATAAGGCAAGCACGCATCAGAACTCTGAAGAAAAAGCGTCAACTTTCGTAGACCCCAGATTCCGTTCAAGAAAATCAAGAATCTGCACTGGACCCTGGGCGTTTTCTTGGAGCCCCTTTTCTTCGTAGAAGTTTCGTCAATGTGGACCTGGACTATCAGCTCAGATAACGCTTCGAGTGAAGTCCGCTGTCTCAGCCTGAGTCTTTCTCAACTCTGAGCAGGGGTGTACGAGACCGTAGAAAGTGGAATCATTGGCTCCGCTCCCCCTGCTTAAAGTTGACCCTGGGCATTCGGGGGCGCAGGCTCGAAAGAACAACAAAAATTTGACCCCCCAGAGCCTCCAGCAGGCCGGACGCCAACCTTGAGCCTTGGAGGAAGGGTCGCGAACACGGGGTCGAGAAAACGAAGGGGGTCCATTTTTGTTGCCCCCTTACTGGAGCTCCTTAAATCCCAGACCCCCGACGTCATGATTTTTTCATGACGCGACCCCCCAGGACCAGCTTTTCATCCCGAGCCGTTTTTTGACGGTCCTGCGTCCCGGCAAGGTCCCCCAGGGGCCAAAAAAGCGAAAAACCGTCCGTCGTGATTTTGTTCATGACTCCAGGGGGTTCGGGAATGCGTGTCGATTTGTTTGCGTCCCCCCGGGCCCCTCCTGGCGCCCACGCCCGAGGCGGCGGGCCCGTTGGGGGCGACGCGCGCCAGCTGCGCTGGCCCGGCGACCTGCAGCGGGGCGGCGGAGCGTGCCAGGGGGGGGGGGCGCGGAGGCGGCTCGGAGGGCGAGGAAGGCGAGGAGGAGGAGGAGGAGGAGGAGGAGGAGGAGGAGGAGGAGGAGGAGGAGGAGGAGGAGGAGGGAGGAGGAGAAGGGGGGGGGGGCAGCACGATGAGGGCGAGGAGGAGGAGGAGCAGGAGGAGGAGGGCGAGAAGCACGAGGAGGAGGGGCGACAGGAGGAGCGGAGCGGCGACGGCGGGCACGCGAATGTGGATCGAGGCGTGAGGATTAGCGACGGGTTCCGTTTCCATGCGAGATCGGCGCGCGCTGCCCGATCTGCGGGCCCCTGATCCATGTTGGCGTGCGGCCCGTAGATCGGCGGACAGCGAGGGGGGGAACTGAACAGGAGAAGGCCTTCTCAAAAGGCGGCCGGCCTTCTCAGAAGCCCTCCAGCCTTCTGAGAAGCTTCTTGTGTCTTCGGGGAAAGCTTAGGAAACTTGTCAGAAGGCCGGGGAATTTCCGAGCGTTCTGAGAAGGCACGCCCCTTCTCTTTCCCCCTCCGGGCTCACCGCCTAGTAGAGGTTGGTACCAGCCCCAGCATCGGCGGTTGAGTCCAGCGAGGGAAGACGATCCTGCTGTCTTGGCGATGGTGAGCATCTTCGGGCTTCTTGGGTGGCCGAGAGAGTACCCCCAGCACCAGAGTCCAGGATCCTTTCTCCCCCGGTGTGAGGCGCACCCTCGTGTTGGCGTGGGCGCCCACTTCCAGGCCCCCAGGCAACGGTGCAGCCGAGGCGGGCGGACGGACCGCCGAGGGCGGCGGAAGTACGGCGAGGCCACCTCCGCCAGCGGAAGCCGAGGGGGGGCCGAGCCGGGGCAGCTGGCACCCCCGACCCCGCCAAGAAACGGCTCGGGAGGGGAAGCCCGTGCCGGGGGAAGGGGGGCGAGACCTCTGGGGGTCGGCGCCGAAAATCATGGCGTCGGGGGTCTGGGCGCGCCCGGCAGGTGCGCCGAGTTGGGCGAGCGGAGGCCACGGTGCAGCTGAGGCGTTCCAGGGACGGCGTCGCCCTCGAGGATCGAAGGGGTCGGCATCTCTTCCTCGGCGGAAGGCGGCGGATGGTCGGCGGAAGGCGGCGGAGGAAGTAAAACGGTTTCGGGGTTTCCGGAACCCTCGAGCTGGCACGATGCTTAAGTTAATGATAGACTTGTTTTTGGAGGGGTGCCTTTTTGTTCTTCCTGCTTGGGCGTTCCACCTCGGCTGGGCCGTGGTTCGTTTCTGGAGTCTCCCTGGGGGCTCTGGCCCCTCGGCGAAGGGGGCCACGTTCTTGACCCACGTTCCTGCGGCAAGGTCTCGACAGTGCCGCAGCTTCACGCCGTGTCGACGCGGCGGCGACCCCACCGCGGGCGTTCGACTTTCAACGCCGGCCTGTGGCCCAGAACCAGTCGACATTGAACGATCCGCCGCTTGGCAACGCGCTGATCGCTCCAAGGGTGAGCGATCCGCGCTGTGTCAGGGGCCGGCTCCGAAGTCGTGACGACACGAACGCGCCGTGGTTGGCCTTCGGGGGGGCCCCTCGTCGCCACGGCTGGGCGCGGCTCGGAGTACTGGTGCGTCTGGGGCCCGGGAGGGGTCCGGGGACCGATTTTAAGCCGCAGCCGTCTCATCGGCGACTACAGAAGGGGACGGTCACACCGGGGTGTGGCTTGCAATCGGCACCGTTGGGGCCTGGGGAGCACGACGCTGTCCTCGTCGGGCCTCCTCGGGGGGCGGCGGAGATCTCTGTCGACGTCCTCGCCTACCCCCCAGGGTGGCCCCCAGGGTGCTGGTTGGAAACCGCAACCTCTGCAAACCACACCTTTCGAAGTCGCCGGCCTCAGCTCGACCTGCTCCGAGGTGCATGGTGTGACCTCGGCGGGGGCATGCGCGCCGGAGGCGCGACCCCCGAAGAAGCCGCGCCGCGGCACGGAGCGAGCTACCCGGGGCGCCTGGCGTGCCGGAGGGATGGCCCAGGGGCGCGTCGGGCGGGTGGTGCGGTAGAGGGGAAGGCCATGGTTGAAGTGCAATTCGTTCAACCCACCCGCCAACATTGATCAATGTCGGAGGTTGATATATAGACCTCCTGCCCTGACGCGTCGATTGGCGAATTGGCCGTTTTCGTTTCGCGAGAGGGCGTCGCGGCCGTCATTTTTGCGGGTCCAGGTCCGTCGGTTTCGGTCTTGGGCCGTTTTCACTAAAGGGTGGTTTACGAAAAGGAGGTTTGTCCACCGCCGACAAGGGGGGGGGGCATTGACAGATGAATGTGGCATGGGTGTTCGCCAATGTCTTCCGAGGCCTGCACGGGGGGGTGACTTTAGATGAGGGGTGAAGGAGAGGGTCTTAACGGGGCCTGTCAGAGCCCCTTTTGGAGCCAGCAGGGGCTCACAGGGGGCCCTCAAGAGCCCCTTTAGGGCCCTCCTACTCCACCCCCCATTCAGGTCACCCGCCCGTTACCACCCACCCGATCGTGCCGCTTGCCCATGCCACCTCCAACATTAGGGAAACAAGCAAGGACATGAGCATAACATCTCGGAGCTCCGCGCGGAGTTCTCGGATCGGCGTGGCGGAGGCGCCGCCCCTGGCGCGCTCCGCGCGCCAGGGAGGGGAGTCCAGCGCTGATCCGAGAAAGCTGCGCGGATTCGGTAGCAAATTATGAGATCCTGGTATACCCTCTGAATTCCGTCTTTAGCGTCGATTAGCGTCGATAAGCTTCTGGGAGTCGGTGAGATAGCGCCGATTCAGCGTCGGCTAGCGTCGAGTAGCGTCGATTTAGCGTCGATTAGCGTCCACAATCGTCGATTCGCAAGAGCCGACACGATGGTACGGGATGCTCCCATGAGTTGCCACCGAAAGGCGGACCTCCGAGTTGTTCCCCATATCCAAGGGATGGGGTTCTTGTTATTCTCTGACCGCGCCGGACCTCTCACCTCCCCTCCTCCCTCACCAGACAATGATGATGATTGTGGTGAGAGTATGATGTGGGTATGATGGTGATGGCGAATGATGGATGAGTATGATGCTGATGCTGATGCTGATGTTTGTGATGAGGATGAGGATGAGGATGAGGATGAGGATGAGGATGATGATGATGATGATGATGATGATGATGATGATGATGATGAAGATGAAGATGAGGATGAGGATGAGGATGAGGATGAGGATGCTGATGATGCTGATGATGCTGCTGCTGCTGCTGATGATGATGATGATGATGATGATGATGATGATGATGGTGATGATGATGATGATGATGAGCAGATGGTGATGATGAGCAGATGATGAGGATGTCTCGAGCGGTTTGCTGGTTTAAGCACTCCTAAGGGGGCGGCCAGGGGTATTGCACGGCCTCCGCTCGCGCCAAAAAGGCGGGGATGTCTCGAGCGGTTTGCCTGTTTGCATGCTCAACATCCTCCGTTTTCGGAGCAGATGTTGAGGATGTCTCGTGCGAGGCGCCTCCTAAGGGGGGGCCGCCAGGGGTATTGCACGGCCTCCGTTCGCGCCCAAATGGCGGGGATGCCTCCAGCGGTTTGCCCGTTTGCATGCTCATTATCATCCGTTTTCGGAGCAGATTTGGAGGATGTCTCGAGCGAGGCGCCCATTTTCGCCCCCCAGGGGGGGCAGACTGGAATCCGGCGGTAAACAGTCAACGTTGGTTACCGCCGGGAACTCGTAGAGCTTCCTTGACATATATATATATATATATATATGTATATATACACATCTGTATATATATATACATATATATATATACATGAATGGCATGCGAGCGCGCCAATCTCGCATTCAGCGCGCGTGAGGGTGTGCGGTTTCACAGAAATGTGCTTGACAGGTTCTTTGTCTCCAGCTCGAGTTCAGTTGAGACAAACACCCAAAGAAAGTACACACACTCAAAGAAAGTACACGACATAAACTGAACAGATGTTCCAGAATATATGTAAATCTTAAGAAGCTCTCGTCACGTGTAGAGCATGCGAGTTTGGTACTGTTTGCACAGCACAAATAGTTTGTCACAGCTCTGGTAGCAGACCGATCTCAGACGTCTCGATACTGCAGGCTAGCGCTGGTCATGATTTCCACTCGAACAGTCTGCTTCCCAGCTCCGTAGCTTGCCTACAGCTCGAAAGAAGTAGAGAAAACCAGCGCCGCTTTTTGTTATAAGCAACTAGTTTTTTAGTCAGCCATCTAAATGCTTTAGATTAGCGCTTCTCAGCATTTCCTGCCGATTGGTCTATATCTGAGCTCCGTAGCAGCCTACAGCTCGAATGGAAAAAAACAAACATCATCACTCACAAGAAATTGCAGAGTGCGAGTAGTTTTCTGTTGTAACTTTGGTAGCAGGCAAATCTCAGACGTCGATACTGTACGCGACTGTGTATGATACTTTCCGGTTGGGCGGTGTTCTTTCCAGTCCCTAGCTTGCCTACAAATCGAATTAAGTTCAGAAAACCAACACCGTCTCTCATAAATCTCAAAAAGTGCAAATTATAAATTCGTTGCAGCTCTGGTAGCAGACCGATTTCCGGCGTCTAGATACTCTAGACTGGTGCTCCGCAGCATTTTGTGTCGATTGGTGTGCATCTCAGCTCCGTAGCTGGTCTACAGGTTGAATTGAATGGATCATCTCTCAAATATTTACAGTGCGAATAGTTTTTCAGTCGGACCTCTGGTTACACGCCGATTTCAGGACGTCTCGATGCTGTAGGCAAATATGCCTTGTGCTTCCTTGTTTCGAGGTGTGCTTCCCAGCTCCGTAGCCACTCTACATCGAAGTAAACAGAGACAACTAGCAGCATCTCTGAACATAATAGTAGAGTACGAATAGTTTTGGTCCCAGGGGTAGCAAGACTAGCGCTCCGGATGATGTCTTTCGATCGCTGTGCCGAACAGCTCTGTAGCTCATATACAGCTCGAGTTGAGTTAAGAAAGCCGAGAGCACCTGGCAAGGTGACACTGAACAGCCGATCCCGCCCATGTGCTGTTTGATAGTAGTATCCATCCGATCGACCTGAGAGCAAGATGGCGAGCGCAAATAAGATCGAATATGGGGGAAACATATTTTCGAACTCTAGCGAATTGTTGAATTTCGAGAAAGTCATGTTTAACCGACCAACGTTATGCAAAACTTCCGTCGGGATTTCTCGAGCCAACTAGCCCGGCAGCGCGCTCGAATTGCTCTTAAGTTTCGCCGCTTCGCTCTGGGAAGCTCAACGAATCACTTTTCGGACCTGTACTGGGTTATGCCGCGTCTCCCTGTCAAATTCTTGGGCCCGTAGCTGTACTACTATTATCAAAACACTTGGCGGAACCGACTTCGTATAAAACCCCCAAAAATACATCTTTCGAGTTTTCAAGGGGACCCTCGTAGAGCTCTTGACACGAGGAGAAAGCTTCCTTTTAATATGAGTTTAAAACTTGTAGGATGTATTATGTTTGGCTTCATCCGCGCCAGAATTCCTCTAGCTCATCGGTGCCGAAGAGCTCTAGAAAGTACTAGCTCCACCCCGCGCCGGAGTTCCTCCAGCTCCTCGGTGCCGAAGAGACAGGTCTTCTAGCTCGTCGATTCCTTCAGTTCATCGATCCTCGAGCTCAGGAGGTATTTATGCGCGGCAGACGTCTCTAGCTATCCCCGCTCAAGTCATGTCGAGAAAATCATACGACGCAATTCTGGTGGTATTCAATCATTTTGTCTTAATATGCCTCGAACGAGAAGTTCTCGCGAGCAGATCGATGTTTTTGATCCTGCTACATCGATGGATGTGCGTCAGAACTCCGTAACTTGCTTTCTGCTCAAGTTTAATACAGAAAACCGCTATCAGGCACACAACTTTACGCACATGTACTACGGCGTTCTAGTATTATCTCCTGATATACCTCGAATCACAACTTCCCGCCCGTGCATATTGATGCTTCTCATCATGCTGAATCCATCGGTGCAAATCAGAGCTGTGTAGCTTGCTTCCTGCTTGAGTTAAGTTCATGAAATCATTATCATCTGGCAAATGCATCCCGACGGCCGAGCTCCGTAGTTGGCCTGCAGCTCGACTTGCATTGAGGAAACGCACATCATCTCCCGTACAACTTTTACATTGCGAATAATTTTTCAGTCGCAGCCCTGGTTGCAGGCCGGATTCAAACGTCTCGATACCGAAGGCAAATATGTTTGATGATCTACGTTTGGTAAACAATTTGTCCAGCTCCTTAGCCAGCCTACAGCTCGAATAAACGTAGAGAAAATTATCATCAGCTCTCAACGAACCAGCAGAGTACGAATTGTTTGTTGTCCGAGTTCTGGTAGCAGACCGACCTCAGGCATCTAGATATATTAGACTAGCGGTCCTGATGGTTTCCTTTCGATTGCTGTGCCGAACAGCTGTGTAGCTCATCCGCAGCTCGAGTTAATTGAGAAAACCGACCACGCCTGCCAAGATGACACTGGACAGTCGATCCCGCCCAGGTGTTTTTAAAAAGTAATATCCACCCGATCGACCTGATATCAAGATGGCGAGCGGGAGCCATATCGAATATGGGAAACTATTAGAATTCTATCGACTTTTTGAATTTTGATAATGTAATTTTAAACAGGCCAACCAAAGACAACACGTCCGTCGATATTGCTCGTGCCAACTAGCCCGCCAGAGCGCCCGAATTACTCTCAAGCTTCGCCGCTTCGCTCTTAGGGAAACTCTACGAGTCATTTGGATGATGTCTCGATCGGTTCACCTGTTTTGGTGGCCAGATTTGGGCACATATTCCCCCCAGGATGCCACAGGATGCTCCAGCAGGCCCCAGGAGGCCCCAGGAGGCCACATGAGGTCCCAGGAGGCATCAGGAAACCACAGGAAGACTCAAGAGGCCACAGGTTGCCCCAAGAGGCTCCAAGAGGCCCCAGGAAGCTCCAGGAGGCTTCAAGAAGCCACAGGAGGCCCCAGGAGGCCACAGGAAACGGCAGGAGGCCCTGGAAGGTAATATGAGGCCCCGAGAGGCCCCAGGAGCAGGAGGTCTCAGAAGGCAACAGGAGTGGCTCCAATCCCATGTGTTTTACGTATGCTCCCATAGATTGGGCCTCACCTTGAGCACAAATCTTTGATGGTATACGCATGTTTCTATAGATTGTCCTTCTCCTGTGTATGCAGTACTAAATGTTCCACGTATGTTCTCATCGATTGGGCCTCCCCTGGGCCACGAGTCCTTGGTGTTTTACGTGTGTTCCTATATATTGCCTTTCTCATGTGGCTCCAATCCGCAATGTTTGATGTACGCCTGTTCCTATAGATTGGGCCTCTACTGGGGCACGAATCCTCCCTAGGACGTCCCAGGAGGCTCCAGGAGGCCCCAGGAGGCTCCAGGAGGCCACAGGAAACTCCAGGAGGCCGTGGAAGGCAACAGGAGGCCCCGAGAGGCCCCAGGAGCAGGAGGTCTCAGAAGGCAACAGGAGTGGCTCCAATCCCACGTGTTTCACGTGTGCTCCTAGAGATTGGACCTCACCTGGAGCACAAATCTTTGATGTTATACGCATGTTTCTATATATTGTCTTTCTCCTGCGTATACAGTCCTAACTGTTTTACGTATGTTCCTATCGATTGGGCCTCCCCTGGGGCACGAGTCCTTGGTGTTTTACGCGTGTTCCTATATATTGCCCTTCTCCTGCGGCTCCAATCCGCAATGTTTTATGCACGCCTGTTCCTATAGGTTGGGCCTCTTCTGGGGCAGGAATCCTCCCTAGGACGCCCCAGGAGGCCCCAGGAGGCCACGCGAGGCTCCAGGAGGCCCCAGAGGAGGCATTCGAAACCCCAAGAGGCCTCAGTAGGCCCCAAGAGGCTCCTGGAGGCCTCAGGAGACCCCAGGCTCATGCGCAGAGACGCGCTCGTACTACTGAGACTTATTCACACTCCAATTCATTCGCAGTTAGTTTCATGACCAGACCGTCACAACTCAAGCCCGCTTGTATTCGAAAGCTCTTGCACCTAGACGCTCACGGCGGACAGGTCCATGCGAGTAGATGCAAATGTGGGGAGCTCCACGCATTGAATAATTATGTGCGTGGCGTTGCTTGTTCCCCTAACACCTCGGAAGAGGAGAGGGTGCCGACACCGCTGCCCGTCCCCCGTTTTCGCCCCTCTTATAGGGGCGCCCAGGAGGCCCCCTCGTCGCCACGACTGGACTCGCCCGGAAGATGCGGTCAGCGCGTAAGGGATCTATATATATATATATATATATATATCTCTATATATATATATATGGAGAATTCGGGCCACGGCTGGACTCGCCCGGAAGGGTGCAAGAGATACGGATAGTAGGAGGAGGAGGAGGAGGAGGAGGAGGAGGAGGAGGAGGAGGGAGGGAGGGAAGGAGGGAGGGAGGGAGGGAACAGTTGGACCGAGCAGCTGGACGGAGCAGCTGGACCGCGTTCTTTTCGGCTGCCTGGAGGAGATCGCCGGCGGAACCTTAGACACCCACCACCGGCTCCTGGCCACGCTGCGCCTTGCCGACGGCGGATGCGCGTTCCCCTCGGCTACCCAGACGGCGCCTGCTGCCTACGCTGCTAGCTGGTTGGGCCCTCCTTCTTCACGACGTGATGGCCTGCTTCGGAGCCAGCTCGCTGGAGGAATTCCGAGCCTGTTGCCCGCGGACGCAGCAGACGCTCGACCAGGCGGAGGCAGCTCTCTGGGCAGCAGGCGCCCTCCAGGAGCCTTTCGATTGGATAGGCTGCACAGCAGAACCACGGCCCAAGCTGCAAAACCACTGGGGCAAGACGGCCTCCGCGGCCAACAGGGAAAAACTGCTGCGGACGCTCGACGAGGACCGCCGCCTACGCTTGCGGGAGAACGGAGGCACGGGCGCCGGCAGCTGGCTCCTGCCGCGCCAGCCAGACGACCCCCGCCAGCCCGACCCGCATTCGTGCGGCAACCGGAAGCGTCGCCTCTGCATCCTGGTCTGCCCGCCTGGCTCACGCTGCCAGCACCGCCGCCAGGACGGCAACCTGTGCAGCGAGCTCCTGGACCCGCACGGCTGGCACGCAGTCAAGTGCGAGGTGGGTGAGTCCCGCAACAAACGCCATAACAGCTGCCGCGACTGGCACTTTGCGAAGCACGCCAAGCTCACCGGCTTCGGCGCGCCCACGGAACAATCCGTTCCCGCTTGGGATCGCCGACGCTCCCGCACGGGAGTGCTCCAGCAAGCGGTTCTGGACCTCTCCACCAACGATCCAGCCACCGGACGCCACGACTACGTCGACAGGAGCATCACCTGCGTACACACAACCTCCACGACCGCCACCAACGCCGTGACCATAACCGCCACCAGCACGACAACCACCGCCGCCACCACCAGCACCACGACGACGACCCTAAGCACGACAACCGCCACGACCGTCAGCACCACGCCCACGACCAGCGCCGGCACGACAACCACCGCTGACCCGTGGTGGCCACCCACGGCAAAAGTTAGCGGGCGCCCGGCTGCGGAGCGAGGGGGAGGGAGGCAGGGAGGGAGGGAGGGAGGGAGGGAGGAGAAGGAGGAGCAGGAGAAGGAGGGGGACGAGGAGGAGGAGGAGGACGAGGAGGAGGAGGAGGAGGCGGAGGAGGAGGCATTCCGGCGCAGCGGGGCCACGGCTGCGGACCTCAGCGCGCAGGGGGCCGCGCTGCTTGAGGTCCAGGCGCGGGCCCGCCTTGCCCGGCAAGGCGCCCTCCTGCGCGACGCCACCCGAGCTGTGGCCCCGTGCCGCTTCTGCGGCGTCTCGCTGGAGACTGCGGCCCACCTGGAGCAGTGCCCCCCAGCCGCGGCGGCGCTGGCGCGCGCGGGGCCGTCTGCGGGCTGGGCGCGCAGCCCCATCACGCCCGCGGAAGCGCGCCGGCTGGAGGCGGCCGCGGAGGCCGCCGCCCGGAACCCCCAATATCAGAGCCGCAGCGGGAGACGGGCGCTGCACCCCCGTGGGACTCCCGACCCATGACCCGCCCTGCACTGCCCCTGCCCCCGACCCCTCGCCCGTCCTCCTGGCTGGGCCCTCCTCGCCCCCCGCGTGCGCGCCTGGTCCGTCCCGCCCTGGGTCCTGGGGGCCGCCCGCTGCGCTGGGGTCCGCGGGGCCGTTTCGTTGCCCATTCCTGTCCTGTCCGCTCTGCCCCGGGGCCGTGCTGGGCGGGGGGCGCGGCGCGGCCCTGGCGAGCTTCGCCCGGGGGCGCAGCGCGCCGCGGGAACCGCCTTGGGGCCCCCAGGGCGGCCCCGCGGCCCGCTGATCGCAGCCCCGTGTTTGTGATCAGCGGGGCCCGCGGGCGTTCGTGGGACCCCCCCCCGGCGAATCCCAGGGCTTCGGCGGCCCCACTGGAGTTTTTCGCGAGCGGATCGGGCGACCCGGGGGCCCCGGAAGCTGCCCGCGGACGCGCCGGGGGCGGCCAGCTCAGGGGTGGCGTAACGCTGGTTACGCTATTCCTGCAGTGGGCCGCCTCCGGGCGCCGTCGGGGGCGTCTGGAGGCGGGCTCGGCTGGGGGTGTCTGGGGTGGCCGCCGTCGTTGGCCAGGCCCGACGCTGACCCCCATGCCATCCTGCTCTGGCGAGAGTGCCTACCGCGCAGCTGCCCGCCCCAAGCGGGGCTGCCGGAGGCAACCCTGGCGCTGGGGGGGCCGCTGGGGGACCCCCTCCCGGGGGGGCTGGCGGGCAGGGGCCCCCAGCTGCCCCGCGGCAGTGTCGGGCGCCACTGGCCACGCCCCCTGGCCGCGGGGAGGGGCCGCCGCGGGCTGGGCGCTAGGAGGCCCGCCTACGGGAGCTATAGAAAGTGCCCGCGCCAGGCGGCCCGGCCCGGCGCGCCGCCCGACCGCAGGCGTTCATGCGATCGGAAAACAGAAAGGAAGAAAGGAAGGAAGGAAGGAAGGAAGGAAGGAAGGAGGATAATGAGGCGGAGGAGGAGGAAGAGGAATACGAATATTAATATTAACATGCGTAATTATAAGATTCGTAGTGTTAGTAATAGTAATACGAATACGAATCATAATACGAATCATACTACTACTACTAATAATAGTAGTAGTAGTAGTAATAATATAATAGTCTACTAATACTAGTAATCGTACTAGTAATAGTAATACTACTAATGATGTTAATAGTATTGATAGCACCGAGGACCTTATTATTGTTATTCTTAGTATTAATTATGTATAATACCTCAAGTATTAATAATACGATTAGCAATGCCATTACTACCAATAATAATACTGACATTAATAATGATGGTGCCACTGAGTATTACTACTAGTACTGATACTAATACTACTTAAACAATAATAAGACAACTAAGAAGACAAACGCTACTAATAAGAGTACGAATAAGAATAATCAGACGAAGAAGAATCATATGAATACGAATAAGAAAAACAATAAGAAGGCGCAGGCGAATAATAATATGAATAATAATTGTAATAATAATAATACTAATAATAATAATCGTACGAATAAGAATAGAAGTTGAATGCTACGAAGACGAATACTAATACTACTAAGAATAAGACGAACCATGCGTTCGAAAGAGTATTAGTAATACTAATACGACACTGAGAAAAAAACGACACTTCATAAAAATAACACGAATGTGAATACGAAGAATTTTGTGCAACAGATATGGAGAATAATCATACCAATGAGAAAGAAGAGGAACATGAGGAGAGGAAGGAAGAGGAGGAGGAGGAGGAGGAGGAGGAGGAAAAGGACATTGAAAATGAACGAGGAGGAAGAGGAAGCGGAGGAGGAGGACAAGGAGGAAGAGGAGGAAGAGGAGGATGAGGAGGGAGGAGGGAGGAGGGAGGAGGGAGAAAATGAGGAGGGAGGAGGAAAAGAGGAGGAGGAGGGAGGAAAAGGAGAAGGAGGACGAGGAAAAGGCGGAGGAGGAGGAAGAGGAGGAGGAAGAGTTGGAGGAGGAGGAAGGAGGAAGAGGAGGAGGAGGAAGAGAGGAGGAGAGGGAAGGCCAGGAGGAGAGGAGAAGAGGAGGAGGAGGAGACAAGGAACAGGAACAGGAGAGGAAAAAGAGGAGGAGAGAGAACAAGGAGGAGGAGGAGGAGGAGGAGGGAAAAGGCGAGGAAGACGAGGCAAAAGGAGGAGGCGGAGAAGGAAAGAGGAGGAGGAGGGAGGAGGAGGAATGAGAGGGAGGAGTAAGAGGAGGAGGAGGAGGAGGAGGAGGAGGAGGAGGAGGAGGAGGAGGAGGAGGAGGAGGAGGAGGAGGAGGAGGAGGAGGCGGAGGAGGAGGAGGAGGAGAAGAGGAGGAGGAGAGGAGGGAGGATGAAGAAGAGGAGGAGGAGGGACGAGGAAGGAGGAGGAAGGGGAGGAGGAGGAGGGGAGGAGGAGGAGGAGGAGATCAAGGAACAGGAGCAGGACAGGAACAATAACAGGAACAGGAGGAGGATGAGGATGATGATGATGCTGATGATGATGATGATGATGATGATGATGATGATGATGATGATGATGATGATGATGGATGATGATGATGATGATGCTGATGATGATGATGATGATGATGATGATGAGGATGATGAGGGAGGAGGAGGAGAAGGAGGAGGAGAGGAGGAGGAGGAGGAGGAGGAGGAGGGAGAGGAGGGGAGGAGGGGGAGGAGGAGGAGGAGGAGGGAGGAGGGACGGGGGAGAAGTTGGAGGAGGAGGCGAGGAAGGAACAGAAGGAGGAGCATGAGGAGGAGGAGGAGGAGGAGGAGGAGTGGGAAGAGGAAGAGGAGGAGGATGAGGTGGAGGGGGGTGATGATGATGCTGCTGCTGCTGATGATGATGGTGATGATGATGATGCTGATGATGATGATAATGATGAAGATGCTGATCGTGATCATGGTGATGTTGCTGATTGTGAGGATGATGATGACGATGATGACGATGATGGTGATGATAATGATGATGGTGATGATGATGATGATGATAATGATGAAGATGCTGATCGTGATCATGGTGATGTTGCTGATGGTGAGGATGATGATGACGATGATGACGATGATGGTGATGATAATGATGATGGTGATGATGATGATGATGATGATGATGATGATGATGATGATGTTGCTGATGAGGTTGACCATGATGAGGAGGATGACGATAAGGATTATGATGATGACGATCATGAGGAGGAGGAGGAACAAGAGTAGGAGGAACTCGAGGAAGAGTTGGAGGAGGAGGAGGAGGAGGAGGAGGAGAAGGAGGAGTGGAGAGGCCCATGGGCAGTGGTGTCTTTACCTTTCTGTACCCGCATTGCATCTTGTAGCTGACAGGCGTCTCGAAGACTCCTGGTGTCCAAGCACGCGGGCTTGTGCCCCGGGGCACGGTTTCTGCCGGAACAGGCTCACAGGCGAGACCGCTTCAGAGGCAGACCGACCGAACCAGCACGTGTCGCTGCGAGGCTCTCTCCTCGAAGGCCCCCCCGAGGACGAGGTCTGAGCACCCTTTCCTGCCTCCTCTTCCTCCTCCTATTTCTTCTTCCGCCCCTCTCAGTCTTGGCCATGGCCTCGCCTAACACCTCGGAAGAGGAGACGGTGCCGACACCGCTGCCCATCCCCCGTTTTCGCCCCTCTTATAGGGCCGCCCAGGAGGCCCCCTCGTCGCCACGGCTGGACTCGCCCGGAAGATGCGGTCAGGACCTCCAGACGCGCACACTGCAGTGGGGTGCGGCAGGTGTGAAAAGACACGTATCAGCATTCTCGTGCAAGCATTGGTGCAGTGTAGTTGCAGTTGCAGTGGTCAGTGCAGTAATCCAGTCAGGAGGAGGAGGAGGAGGAGGAGGAGGAGGAGGAGCCGAAGGAGGAAGGAAGGAGGGAGGAGGAGAGGAGAAGGAGGAGGAGGAGGAGAGGAGGAGGAGGAGGGAGAGGAAGGAGGGAGGAGGAGGAGGAGGATGAGGAGGAGGAGGAGAGGAGCAGGAGGAGGAGGAGGAGGAGAGGAGGGAGAAGGAGGAGGAGGAGGAGAAGGAGGAGGAGGAGGAGGAGAGGAGGAGGAGGAAAAGGAGGAGGAGGAGAGGAGGAGGAGGAAGGAGGGAGAAGGAGGAGGAGGAGGAGGAGGAGGAGGAGGAGGAGGAGGAGCAGGAGGAGGAGGAGGGAGGAGAGGAGGAGGAGCAGGAGCAGAGCAGAGCAGGAGCAGGAGCAGGAGCAACAGCAGGAGGAGGAGGAGGAGGAGGAGGAGGAGGAGAGGAATAGGAGGAGGAGAGGGAGGAGGAGGAGGAGGAAAGGAGGAGGAGGCGGAGGAGGAGAGGAGGAGGAGGGGAGGAGGAGATCAGCAGGAGGAGGAGGAGGAGGAGGAGGAGGAGGATCAGCAGGAGGAGGAGGAGGAGGGAGGAGGAGGAGGAGGAGGAGGTGGAGGAAGAGGAGGAAGAGGAGAAGGAGAGGAGGAGAGGAGGAGGAGGTGGAGGAGGAGGAGGAGGAGGTGGAGGAGGAGCAGGAGCAGGAGGAGGAGGAAGGAGAGGAGGTGGAGGAGGAGGAGGAGGACGAGGAGGAGGAGGAGGAGGAGGAGATGGAGGAGGAGGAGGAGGAGGAGGAGCAGAGGAGGAGGGAGGAGGAGGAGCAGGAGGAGAGGAGGAGGAGGAGGAGGAGAAGGAGGAGGAGGAGGAGTGGAGAGGCCCAGGGGGTGTGGGGTCTTTGCCTTTCTGTCTCCCCGTTGCATCTTGTAGCTGACAGGAGTCTCGAAGACTCTTGTGCCCCAGGGCACGGTTTCTGCCGGAGCAGGCTCACGGGCGAGACCGCTTCAGAGGCAGACCGACCGAACCAGCACGTGTCGCTGCGAGGCTCTCTCCTCGAAGGCCCCCCCGAGGACGAGGTCTGAGCACCCTTTCCTGCCTCCTCCTCCTCCTCCTCCTCCTCCTATTTCTTCCTCCGCCCCTCTCAGTCTTGGCCATGGCCCCGCCCGCCTGGCCTTACCTTAGACGGGCCCGGCGGATGCTCCGCACTGGTGGTCCGCTCATCCGCTTGCCTCGCCTCCCCTCCGCGCCTCTTCGCATCCTCTGTCGCCGCCTGGCTGCCGGAGGCACAGGCGCAGTTTTCCCCCTTAGGTAGCCCGGGATTGGCGCGGCCCTCTGGCCGACGGGGAGCAGCACAGCGTCGCTGGCAGGCGAGCGACGGAGAAGAACGGGGTCGGCTCTGCTCACGTTCGCGCGCGAGCTTCCCGCGTGAGGCCGCGCGTAGGCGCCCTCTTCTCCACGCACTGTGCCGCGCTGGCGGCCCGCGTAAGCCGCGGCGTAAGGCCGCTACGTCCTCTCACTTGAGAATCGTTTGTCTTCGTCGCTCAGGTGAGCTCTCCTTTCCAATCTTCCCCCGTCTCCTCCTCGTCATCGTCATCATTATCGTCGTCGTCATCATTATCGTCGTCGTCGTCGTCGTCGTCGTCGTCGTCGTCGTCGTCGTCGTCGTCGTCATCGTCATCATCATCATCATCATCATCATCATCATCATCATCATCATCATCATCATCATCATCATCATCATGCATCATCATCATCATCATCATCATCATCATCATCATCATCATCATCATCATCATCATCATCATCATCATCATCATCATCATCATCATCATCATCATCTTCATCATCATCAGCATCAGCATCAGCATCATCATCATCATCCTCTTCTTCCTCCGCCTCCTCCTGTTCCTCCTGCTCCTCCTCCTCTCCTCTATGCGGTGGCCGACTGCCCTGCCCGCGGCCGTCCAGTCGCCAGGGTGAATTTGCCGCACGCAGGCGAGAAAAGGATGGCAGGCACCCCCATCCCCCTAACCTGGGATCTGACGTTGCGGCAGAGATTGCAACATCGCGGAAAATCACACGGTGTGATCTTCCGCGATTTTACAATCATGCCACAGAAAGATGAGGTGAGATCTTCACACCTCATCTTTCTGCGGCGTTCTTCGAGCGATATGAGATGACTCTGGCGCCCGACACTGGACGAACACGCCCAATGTGAAGCAAATGCAACGTTCGGATCTCAGGAGAGCTCCCGCCAGACCAGTGTGCCAGGTCCCCAACCCCAGCCCTCCCAAGAAGGTGTCCCAGAGTAGATGGGGCGGAGATCATCGCGCCGCACCACTGGCGTATCGGCGATACGGCTCGATGTGGAGCCCCACCTTCTCCACGCTGGCGTCGCCGATGCATCGCCGGCGCTGCGTCACGCATCGCCGATGCATCGGCGATGCGTCAGCGATGCGGCGCGAGTCTCTGGTCCCATCCGTCCAGATCTCATTTGGGAGGCCTCCGCGGATGGGGCTGGGACCAACCGTGCGTGAGCTGCGGTGGTGAGCTGCGGAGGAGGGAGGAGGCCGCTCCCATCATCATCATCATCATCATCATCATCATCATCATCATCATCATCATCATCATCATCATCATCATCATCATCATCATCATCATCATCATCATCGTCATCGTCATCGTCATCGTCATCGTCATCGTCATCATCGTCATCATCGTCATCGTCATCATCATCATTATCGTCAGCATCAGCATCATCGTCATCAGCAGCATCATCATCATCATTATCATCACCATCACCATCATCATCCTCATCCTGATGACAGTGGTGCTATCATTAGCGCGATTCCGATAGATAGCGACTTGGGGGTTTTCTGGCGCGCCGTCGTCGGTTCATTTTGGGCAAAAGGGACTAACGGGTCGGGCGGCCGCGCCGTCGTCAGAATTCCCAACCCCTCCTCTTCGCTGCAATATCCCCGCAGTTCCCCAGGTGGCGGTCGTCAGTTTTTTTGTGTGACCCTCTCTTATTGGTGAGGGAGTTGCTTCCGTCAGTTTGGCGACCCCCCCCTTCATTTGTTCCTGGTGAGTCCACGTCGTCGGTTCTGACGGTTCTTGGGTTTGATATTAATGATTCCCCCGTGATGTGATGCCGGTGATGGTGATGGTGATGTTGATCGCGATGTTGATGTTGATTGTGATGATGATCGTGGTGGTGGTGATGATGGTGATGGTGGTGGTGACGGTGATTGTGATGATGATGATGATGGCGACGATGACGATGATGCTGCTGATGCTGATGATGATGTTGATGCTGATGCTGATGATGGTGAAGATGATAATGATGATGAAGATGATGATGATGATGCTGCTGATGATGATGATGGTGGGTTTTGTGATGATGGTGGTGACGATGATGATGATTATGATGCTGATGATGGTGGTCATGATGATGATGGTGGTGCTGATGGTGATGGTGATGGTGGTGGTGATGATGTGATGATGGTGTTGGTAGTGACGATGATGACTACGACTATTCTGATGCTGATGTTGGTGTTGCCGATGATGATGCTGCTGATGCTGATGCTGCTGCTGATGATGATGACTGTGATAATGATGATGTTGCGGATGATTATTACGTGGGGGATGATGATGGTGATGATTGATGGTGATTATGATGACGGTGATGATGATGATGATGATGATGATGATGATGATGATGATGATGATGATGATGATGATGATGATGATGATGATGATGATGTGCTGGTGGTGGTGGTGATGCTGATGATCATGATGATGAGGATGAGGATGAGGATGAGGATGAGGATGAGGATGAGGATGAGGATGCTGATGCTGATGATGCTGATGCTGATGCTGATGCTGATGCTGCTGTTGCTGATGATGATGATGATGATGATGATGATGATGATGATGATGATGATGATGATGATGATGATGATGATGATGATGATGGGGAGGAGGAGGAGGAGGAGGAGGAGGAGGAGGAGGAGGAGGGGGAGGAGGAGGAGGAGGAGGACGACGACGAGGAGGAGGAGGAGGAGGAGGAGGAGATGGAGCATCAGCAGGAGAGGATCAGGCCGGGGCAGGAGCAGGGGCAAGATCTGGAGGAGCAGCCGCATGGGACAGGCGGAGGCGAAGGAAGCGGGTCCTAAGACGACCTTGGGGCTTGTTTTCTCCTGGGACCTCTCCCGAGGAGCGTTCTGACCAGGATTTCGAGGCGAACCCAGCCGAGGGGACGTGGGCATCCCGGGAGGCTCCAAGTTGCGGATTCGAGGCCAGGGTAGTGCCTTTTCCTCCTCTGAGCCTCGGAGAGCGTCGGTATCGGGATCGGCGGCAGCGGCATTCGGCGTCGGGCCTGCTTTCTCCCAGGACCAGCTCTTTTACCCGGACCGCTCTTTTTAACAGTCTTGAGGCCCGTCGAAGGCCCAGGAGGCAGGAGAAGTCGGACGGGGCTAGTAATACTTTTCAGAGCGTTCCGGAACGTTCTCAGAGCGTTCCGAAACGCTCGGAGAAGGCAGCGGCGCCCTAGATATCCTCCAGAGCCGCGGGATCTCCGCGGGATCTCAGAGTTTCGGTTCGTCCTCGCCCGAATCTGTCCTTGCCCTGGCTTCGTCTTACCAGGGCCCGTCGAGGGCCCACGAAGCAGGGGAAGGAAGAAGCATGAGACCCGCGGCCGCTCTTGCCTCAGGACGCTCCTCCAGCGCCCGCGCGGGGCCCCTTCTGGCGCGGGAGGTCGCCGGCTGATATGGAGGCAGAACGCCCCGCACGGCCGGCGGAAGGCGCCGTCCCCGAGGCCGAGGAGGGCATCCGAGCACTGGCGGCGCCTCGGGGGAAGGGGGGCAACGACAGTGGTCCGCCTCCTCCTCCTTGTCATCCTCCTCCTCCTCCTCCTCTTGTCCTCCTCTTGTCCTCCTCTTGTCCTCCTCTTGTCCTCCTCTTGTCCTCCTCTTGTCCTCCTCTTGTCCTCCTCTTGTCCTCCTCTTGTCCTCCTCTTGTCCTCCTCTTGTCCTCCTCCTCCTCCTCCTCACCTCCCTTCTTCTTCTTCCTCCTCCTCCTCCTCCTCTCCTCCTCACCTCCTCCTCCTCTCTTGTCCTCTCTTGTCTCCTCCTCCTCTCCTCCCTCTCCTCCTCCTCTCCTTCTCCTCCTCTCTCCTCCTCCTCCTCCCTCCTCCTCCTCCTCCTTCTCCTCTCTTGTCCTCCTCCCCTCCTCCTCCCTCTCCTCCCTCTCTCCTCCTCCTCCTCCTCCTCCTCCTCCTCCTCCTCCTCTCCTCCTCTCTTGTCCTCCTCCTCCTCCTTCTCCTCCTCCTTCCGTTGCCATTTTTGCTCAAGTTCGGGTCAGGCCCGTCTTTGAGTGAGGCAGCCCTCGATCAGGGCTATCCAGCCTTCAGCGGCTGGCGGACACGCTTTCTTCACCTCCTGCCATGGCTGACGGAGCTCCGCTCGCGTCAGCTTCGCGAGCTCGCCGAGGCCGTCGACACCATGCCGACCTTCCCCAGCCAGGAGGCCCCGCCCCATGGTGCGGGCAAGGGCAAGGGCGCGCTCCGCTCGGGTGCTCGCAAACATCATGCTGCTGATGTTCCTGTCGATCCTGGCTCCGACGAGCCTTTGGACATGGACGCCGAAGACTTCACCTCTGACGAGTACCTCAGGCAGGTCTGCCGTGAGGAGTTCGAGCACATGCGCGGCACGATCGCCGCCGAGGTCAGCAGCAGCGTCTCCAAGACTGTGGGCGAGAACCACACCACCCTGCGTGCTGAGGACAACACCATCGTCGTCGCCGTCGCTCAGAAGCCCACCACCCAGGTCAGCATCGTCGCATCCCTGCAGCCCTGGCTGGAAGGGCTCGGCTTCTCCAGCGAGGACTTCTCTATCGTGCTTCGCGGCACGGCCCCCGCCCGCCACTTCGAGGTGCAGTTCAAGGGTCCGTCTGGCGCTGCTGCTCGCAAAGCCCGCACGGCCATATCCAGTCTCCGTGATCAATCTGGCTGGAAGGAGTTCTGGGTCACTCCACCTGGTGCCGAGCGGTGCAGGCTCCACTTGGGCCCTGACAAGAGTCCGAAGCGCATCAAGCAGGAGGTCACGCTTCGCAAAGTGCGCCAAACAGTCGAACTTCAGTGCCCAGGCAGGCGCTTGTTCTCGGACGAAGAGCGCGCCGTCCTCTCGATCGGCTGGGACAAGTTCATGCAGCTACAAGTATTTCATGGTGATACGCCGCCCACGCTCTTCTGGGATATCCCCGTTCTCAGTAAGCACGACATGGACGTCGAGACCCTGCGCGCCGCGTGCCGCGACATCACGCACCCCACGGACCCCTCCCAACGGTCTCTTTAGCGTCGCCAGCCTGCTCGCCCCTCGCTCCGTCTCGGCTGTGGTCCCCACCCTGCGCCTCGCTACGTGGAACGCTAGGGCCCTCTTGCAGGCCGGTGGCGACAAGGCGCGCATCAAGAAGGCCTACCTTCACAGACTTCGTCCATGCTGCACCATCATCGCGCTCCAGGAGGTGCATCAGGACCACCGCCAGCTCGTCTCGTTCATTGCGACCATCGCGTCGAACATCTCCGTCTACTCCTCCTTCGATGAGGACCCGCTGACAGGTCATATTCGTGGTGGGGTGGCTATCTTGGTACCTCCGCTCGCGGGCTCCAATGGCGTGATGCCTACTACAGCGCAGAGGGTGCTCATTCCTGGGCGTGCGCACGTAGTCACTATCTCGTCTTCCTCCCACTCCGTCGACATCTTCAACATCCACAACCACGAGCGCGCCCACGCCAACGTCCGCAACGCTATGGAGGCGATCAAGACCTCCAGACTTCGTGCGCAGGAGGCCCCAGACATGTGCGCCATTTTCGTGCTGGGGGACTTCAATTTTGCCGTGCACGACGCGCTGTCGCTGGCGCCCCCCTCCGCTGCCGTCCGTCGCGGAGACAGGCGGCATCACGGGCAGGGGCCTCGCTGGCGGGAGGCGCTCTCGGTCCTCGCCGAGATTGTGTGCGAAGATCCATCGCACTTCGAAAAATCGTCTGGGTCATGCTCATCAATAGATCGTATCTTCTGCTCTTTCTCGGGCTGGCAGATGTGTCAAATTCACTCGCAGGTCACCGCGGTTGGCACTCCCGAGTCGGTGTCAGAGCGCAGGATTTCTGATCATGCAGCAGTCTTTCTCACCATGTCTTCCCGTGCGGCTCACCCCCCCCCAATTCCAGGCCCATCCCGAAGCACCTAATCGGATAAGCTGCGTTTCGGCGTCGTCTGGAGGGCCTCTGCGGGGCCGTGCATTGGGGGTCTCTTTCGCCGCCAGTCAAGCTGGAGAAATACAGGGATCTCATGCAGACTGCCGCCGCTGAGACTAGGGATGCCTTATTTCGTCGTCGTCCTCATCATCCGACCACGCTCGCGCAGCTCGCTCGATCGCTCGCCAGGGTTGCATGGCGCCAAGATCGTCGCCTCGCCGCTCGCCTTCTGGACTCGCATCCGCTCTCGGGGGGCTTCATATCCATCGCGCCTGGGCGCGTCGAGCTTCGGCATCCTCCGTCGTTCCAGGCCTGGGTTGACCACATTCAGAGTGCGGCTGCTGAAGTCTCGCGTAAGGAACTGGATCATTACGTCGTCGGGACGGGGATCGTTTCCAGACACGGTGCCAGCTTCGGGCCATTGAGTCACGGGCCCGCATCTGGTCTCCTCTTAATCGGCGCGTCTCTTTGTTTGGGGTGCTTGCAGCAGACGGGAGTGCGGTATCTGACCCAGCTGATCGCTTCCGCGAGCTCTCAGCCTACTGGGCGCCTGTATTTCGGAAGAAGCCGTGGGACGCTGCTGCCGCCGATGCATATCTCCGACGTCGCCTTCCTCGTGCTCACCATGCGTCGCTGCCGCCACCATCGCGTGAGATGGTTCGTCGTGCCATCCGCTCAGCTCGTCACTCGGCCCCTGGTCCTGACGCCCCCCCCCCCCCCCATGCTCTGCATGGGCGGCCTCCCCGTTCAGTATCGACATTCTCTGGGAGGCCTTCGAGTGGATCCTTAAGGGTCAGGAGCTATTCGCCAGTTCAGGGGACACGATCCAGACCTTTCTTCCGAAGAACGTCACTGACGACGAGCTCAGGGACCGCGCGTGTATTCGTTCCCCCGACAAGGTTCGTGTCTTGGGGCTTCGGAATTGCGACCTCAAGATCATCTCCGCGGTGGTCAACCATGCCACCTGCCCTGCGCTGCAGGCTCTGGCTCATCCGTGCCAGCGCGGATTTGTTCCTGGTCGGAACTTCGGGGTCAACATCTTCGAGCTAGACGTCTCGAGCAGGAACCTGTCCGTCACGCCCCATGCCTCGCGGGACATCCCAGTTCTGTTATCCCTCGACTTCGGCCAGGCTTTCCCCTCTCTCAACCAGGACTTCCTGGTGCTCTGCCTCAGCCTCATGGGCCTCTCTAGGCCTCTCGTGCAGTTCGTCTCTTCCATATGCTCGTCGATCGAGGGGTCACAATGCACCAGGGGCACTTCGAGCACGTTTTCTGGATCCATAGTGGCATCATCCAGGGCTGCCCCCTATCTGGAACCCTTGACGCCCTGGGTGCTACCGCTTTCCTGGTGGACTTGGCCGCGAAGATCGAAGGGCCTCGGCTGGGCCAGTTCGTGCTTGTGCTGATGATATCGGTGGCGCCCTGCGGTCTGTCCAGGCCCTGTCCCTGGTTTCCTAAGTCATGTCCTGTGCGTCGGGGATGGCTAACTTGGACCTGAAAGTCGCGAAGTGCTAGCTGGTCCCTTTGTCGGGGCCCTTCTCTGAGGCGCTGGCTTTGGACGTTCGGAACTCGATCGAGCGGTTCGTTCCAGAGTGGGCTGGCTTCGAGATCACCTCTCAGCTTCTCTACCTCGGCCTCTGGTTGGGCCCTGCGGTTGGCCCATCGACGTCCTGGACGGGCCCTCTGTCGAAGCTTCGTTTACGGGCTCAAGCGATCGGGTCCGGCACTACCCCCGCCAGTCACTCGGCCATTCTCTACAATATGCGGGCCGTGACCACGCTGTCGTACGTCGCGCAGTTCTGCTGGCCGCCCGCGACCTTTCTGCAGCCAGAACTGTCGGTGCTGGCGCAGGTCTTCAGGCTGCCGCTCGGCGCGCTGCATCTGGACGCCTGGGTCCAGCTTGATCGCTGGGGCGGCCCGCGCTGCGTCCGCTGGGGGCACCTCGCTACGGCTACCATCACGCGGGCGGCTACGCTCACCTTTCCGTGCTGGCGCCAGCTGCTGGCAGGACTTCGCGCGCACGCTGCTGACCACCCCGACTGGTGCACCCTGGACATGCTCGCCACGGGCCTCCCCTACCCCAACTTCTGGAAGGCGCCCGCGTTCGTCGAGAACCTGGAGGCCGCTGCCGCCGGCCGCCCGCCGCCTGGCCCGCTGGCCGTGCGCGGCCGCGCCCAGCTGGCCGCTGCGTTGGGCGCGCTGGATATCGTCGGCCTTCACGCCCTCGGCCGCAGCGCGCTGCACACGCTGCCCTTCGAGAGGCTTCCCTCGCTGCTCGTTCTCCGCGCCCTCTTTACTTTGCGGCTCGCCAAGATCGCTGGTCGGCAAGCCCCGAGTCTACGCTACGTCGACTGGGACGCCTGCCAGTCGGTCCTTCGGCGGTGTCCTTGCTCGTGGGCGTGGGCTGCGGTCCGCTCGTGGTCTGATGGATGGATGACGTCTGCCCGCGTCATCTCGCCACATGGTCGGCGTGCATGCGCTTTCGGCTGCCTGAATGGGGGCGACGCTCTCAGGCATTGCACGCGTTGCCCCGTCCTCTGGTTGGCCCTGCGCCGCGCTCTTGCGCGACCATTCGCTCTCGACTTCTCGACCAGATGGGGGCTGCGTCGCCCCTCCTGTCACTCCTACTCGGTGCTGGCGGCCGCCTACAACATGTACAATGAGGCCCGCACGATCGACCCCTGGCCGCTGTCGCCTGCCGCTACCCGCAGTTGTGCATTGGCTGGTGTGCGGGCGATGATGCTCGCCTCGCCCCGGGCTCTCTCGGCGGCTGAGGGGGCGCAGTTGGGCCGCAGGGACTACCGCATCCGGTCGTCCTCGTCAAGCACCACGGCTTCCAGCGATTCTGGGTCTTCGGCGCCGAGGCTCACACCTGCTGTCTCAAGCCCGAGTTCGACACCACCCTCGCCCCCACGGCCGCCTGCGGTGCCGCCCGCCCCGCGCTCGACGCCTCCGCCCTCGCCACCCGCCTCTTCGGATTCGTCATCGTCTTCGTCTTCCGAGACCTGTGCCGACAGCCACAGCGCGCCTCGCGCTTCCCAGGATCATATACCAGCTAGGTTGTCGAGATCCCATACCACTCCCCTCGGCTGCCACCCAGAGCGGAGGACTTCCTCATCGTTCGCTTCGATTTCCCGCGGGAGGTGGCTGAGCACGCCACCCCATCACTGCGGAACGTGACCACGTCCCCACGGACGCCCATCCTTCAGGCCCCGCCTTCGACCCAACCCACAGTGCGACCGACCGCCAGGGTGCCGACTACGCCATCTCGCTGGGCTCGTGTCCCTTCCTCGGCTCCAGCGGCATGCAGTCCTTCGATTTCGGCGGCGCCCTGTGCATCAGTTTCCTCGCCTGCTCCACTTTCGCGCTCTTCCATGGCTCAGAGGGCGTCTCCACCGTCATCAGTGTCAAAGGGTGCTTCGCGAGTGCCGGCTTCCTGCCCGTCAGCGTCACTGCCGCCACCGATTTCGTGCATGTCAAGTTTGCCGTTGACGCCGCCTCCGACCTCGGCGTCTGGACGCGCCGCCGCCTCGCCACCCCCCACAGGCCCACAGCGGGAACCCGAAGTGGTCAAGTCTCCGCCCTGGCGCCCCCACGGCTGCCCGCGCGGCCCGGAGTTGCTGGAGCGCACCCGTCGCTGGACACCACCTGCGCTGCCCTCGGCTCGCGGTCCATCGATTTCGGCGCCGCCCTGTGCTCCAGTTTCCTCCCCTGGGTCGCTTTCGCGCTCTGCTGCGGCTCAGAGGGCGACTCCTCCGTCCCCGTCGGCACGGTGTGCATCGCGAATGGCGGCTTCCTCCCCGCCTACCTCTTCGTTTTCGCCGATGCCGACATCGTTGAGATCTCAGAGGGCGCCACCATCGTCGACGGCTTCCGCGCCTTCGTGGTCCTCTCCGTCTGAGTGCTTTGCTGTAAAAGCCCCGTCACCGTCACCCTCGCTCCCCTCATCCTTCGCTCCGTTACGCTTTGCTCCTGCTGCTGCCTGCACCCCCCGTGCCCCCCCCCCTCGCTCTGCAATCATCGCCCGTTCGCCCGTCCTCCCGCATCCCCGCACCGCGCGCGCCGAGAGAGCGCGGTCACCTTGTTGGCATCATCTCAGCCGCCGACGCGGAGTTCGTGTCAGGCGCACCGCCCGCCCCCTCGCCACCCGCCGCTGGGGGGTCGGCCTGGGTGGTCGACGCACTCCCCCTTTCTACGCTGGGCTCCTCCTCCTCCTCCTCCTCCTCCACTTCCTCCTCCTCCTGCTCCTCCTCCTCCTCCTCCTCCTCCTCCTCCTCCTCTTGTCCTTCTCCGCCTCCTCCTCCTCCTACTCCTCCTCACCTCCCTTCTTCTTCTTCCTCCTCCTCCTCCTCCTCCTCTCTCCCCCTTCCTTTCTCTCCTCCTCCTCCTCCCCTTCATTTTTCTCCTTCTCCTCCTCCTTTTCTTGTTTCTCCTCCTCCTTCTCCTCCTCCTTCTGCTGCTCCTCCTGTTTTTTTCCCAACCATCCTGTGGTGTTGGGTCCTCGTTTTGAAGAAACGGTCCCCGCGTTCTCCCCTCCTCCTCTGCCCCCTCCTCCTCTCCACCGTCCGCATGCGTCCCGCACACCCAGCACAGCGTTTCGTGGCCCCACAGGGAGCTCCATCGAAGGTCCCAGTGCTACCGTCCGCATGCGTCCCGCGCACCCAGTACAGCGTTTCGTGGCCCTCCTCCCCTTCCTCCCTGCGTGTCACCCACCCAGTGCAACGGCGCTTCGTGGCCCCATAGGGAGCCCCACCGAAGGTCCCAGTGCTACCGTCCGCATGCGCCCCGCACACCCAGTACAGTACAGCGCTTCGTGGCCCCATAGGGAGCCCCACCGATGGTCCCAGTGCTACCGTCCGCATGCGTCCTGCACGCAGTACAGCGTTTCGTGGCCCCCTCCCCCTCCCCGTGCGTTTCACACCCAGTACAGCGTTTCGTGGCCCCGTAGGGAGCTCCACCGAAGGTCCCAGTGCTACCGTCCGCATGCGTCCGCACACCAGTACAGCGCTTCGTGGCCCCATAGGGAGCTCCACCGAAGGTCCCAGCGCTACCGTCCGCATGCGTCCCGCACACCCAGTACAGCGTTTCGTGGCCCTCCCCCCCTCTTCCCTGCGTTTCACCCACCCAGTACAGCGCCAGTGCAGCGCTTCGTGGCCCCATAGGGAGCCCCACCGAAGGTCCCAGCGCTACCGTCCGCATGCGTCCCTCACGCACAATGCAGCATTTCGTGGCCCCATTGGGAGCCCCACCGAATGTCCCAGCGCTACCGTCCGCATGCGTCCTGCACGCAGTACAGCGCTTCGTGGCCCCATAGGGAGCTCCACCGAAGGCCCCAGTGCCCCCGTCCGCATGCGCCCCGGAAACCCAATTTGGCATTGCCACCCACCCAGTGTAGCGCTTCGTGGCCCCATAAGGGGGCTCCACCCAAGGCCCCAGTGCCATTGTCCGCATGCGTCCGGGAAATGTGATTTGGCATTTTCACCCGCGCAGTGCAGCGTTTCGTGGCCCCATAGGGCGCTCCACCAAAGCCCCCAGTGGGACCGTCCGCATGCGTCCCGCAAACCCAATTTGGCATTTTCGCTCGCTCAGTAAAGCGCTTCGTGGCCCCATAGGGAGCTCCACCGAAGCCTTCAGTGGGGCATGCGTCCCGGAAACCCAATTCGGCACACCACCCACACAGTACAGCGTTCCCCCCCGCGCAGTGAAGCGCGTCGCGTGGCCCACTAGGGCCATAGGGAGCTTCACCGAAGCAGCTATTCGCAATTACGGTGCCCACAACTGCATCTGGTTGGGACCTTCGCCAGGATAATTTCCTCACTTGTCCTCTCCTGTCCTCGTTCTCCTCGTCCTCCTCATCCTCCTTCTCCTCCTCCGCCTCCTCCTCCTTCTTTTTTCCTCTCATCATTATTATCACCATTCTTCTTCTTCTTTTATTATTATTATTATTATGATTATTATTATTTTTTTTATGATTATTATTATTATTATCATTACCATTATCATTATTATTATTATTATTAATATTATTATTATTAGTATTCGTATTATTATTATTACTATTATTATTATTATTATTATTATTATTATTATTATTATTATTATTATTATTTCTATTATTATTATTATTCCTCCCTCTCCTCCTCCTCCTCCTCCTCCTCCTCCTCCTCTTCCTCCTCCTCCTTTTCCTCCTCCTCTCTTTTGTCCTCTATTGTCCCTCCTCATCCCCTCCTCTCCTCCTCCTCCTCCTCCTCCTCCTCCTCTCTCCCCTTTCTCTGATCATCCTTCTCTTCCTCCTATTCGGTCTCGTCCTCCTTCTCCTCCTTCCTCCTCCTTTTCCTCCTTTTCCTCCTCTTACTTATGCTTCTCCTCTTCCTCCTCCTCATCCTCCTTTTCTAGTCCTCGCTTGTCCTCCTCCTTCTTCTCATCGTCCTCCTTATCCTCCTTCTCCTCCTCCGCCTCCTCCTCCTTCCTTCTTCTTCTTCTTCTTATTATTATTATTATTATATTATTATTATTATTATTATTATTATTATTATTATTATTATTATTATTATTATTATTATTTTATTATTATTATTAGTATTATGATTATTATTATTATTACTACTACTATTATTATTACATTGTTTCTTATTGTGCTTATTGTTTATCATGTTTCTTCTTATCTTGTTTCTTCCTCCTTCTCCTCCTCCGCCTCCTTTTTCTCCTCCTCCTCCTCCTCCTCCTCCTTGCTCTCCTCTCTTGTCCTCTCTTGTCCTCATCCACCTCACCTCTCCCTCCTCCTCGTCCTCCTGCTCCTCCTCCTTCCTCCAATTCCTCAGTATCTCTTTTCTCTCCTCTCCCTCCTCGTCCTCCCCTCCTCGTCTCTTCTTCCTCCTCTCTCACCTCCTCCTCCTCCTACTCCTCCTCCTCCCCTCCTCCCCCTCCTCCTCTTCCCCTCCTCCCCTCCTCCTCTTCCTCCTCCTCCTCCTCCTCCTTCCTTCTCCTCCTCCTCCTCCTCTCTTGTTCCTCTCTGTTCTCCTCGTTTTTCTGCCCTCATCCTCATCATCATCATTCTCCATGCGCCTCCTCCTCTTCTCCTCCTCCTTATCCTCCCCCTTCCTCCTCCTCCTCGTCGTCCTCCTCCCTCCTCCGTCCTCTTCTTTCTTGTCCTTCTTGTCCTCCTCCTCCTCCTTTCCACCCCCTCCACCTCCTCCCTTCTTTTCTCGTTCCCCTCCTTCTTTCTTGTCCCTCTTGTCCTCGCTTGCCCTCTCTTCCTTCCTCCTTCTTCCTCCTCCTCCTGCTCCTCTCCTCCTCTCTTTCCTCACCTCCTCCTCTGCCTCTCCCCCTCTCCTCTTCTTCCTCCTCCTCCTCTTCTTCCTCCTCCTCCTCCTCCTCCTCCTCCTCCTCCTCCTCCTCCTCCTCCTCTTTCTGGCACCTGGCACTTGGGACCTCGTGGCCTGGATGTTCTCCTGAAGGCTGCCTTCCCCCCATCGGGCCCAGTCGGCCCCTGAGAGGGGTAGATCAGACTAGGGCCATGCGACCCCTCTCTCCCCTTCCTCTTCCCTCTCTCCTCCCCCTCTCCTCCTCCTCCTCCTCCGTCCTCCTCCTCCTCCTCCTCTTCCTCATCCTCTCCAGACCTCAGACTCCTCCTCCTCCTCCTCCTCCTCCTCCTCCTCCTCCTCCTCCTCCCCCTCCCTCCTCCTCCTCCTCCTTCTCCTCCTTCTCCTCCTCCAGGTGACCCCTTGAGCACTGCTCCAGGGGCCACTGGCACGCATGTATTTTTTCCGTGCAGGAGTGAAAGTGAACAGAGGCAGACGGACAGAGGCAGACGGAGAGAGACAGACAGACAGACAGACAGGCAGACAGACAGAGAAGTACAGACCGACAGGCAGACAGACAGACAGACAGACAGACAGACAGACAGACAGACAGACAGACAGACAGGCAGGCAGGCAGGCAGACAGACAGACAGACAGACAGATAGATAGAGATATCTATAGATAGACAGGAAGGAGGAGACGAGTAGATGAAGAGGCCTCATATCAGATCAGGGGAGGGAGGAAGTAGGGTAGGTGGCGCGGCTAGGGTAGGTGACCACCCCCGGTTATGAGAGGTTGACCCGGTCAGTGCTTTCAGGCCGGTTCAGTCGTCACCGGGGGGTGGTTAGTGGTGGAACGTTCCCGCCGTTATTCTTCGCTCCAGGGGGCCAATTTCGATCGGACCCTCTGTCATTTTTCCCAAGCGGGGGGTCTGCCTGCGCGCGATTTGTCAGTTGTCGCCTGTCCAACGAGAGTATCAATACTACCACCGTATTACAAGCTTACGACTACCTCTCTACAGTGCTAGAGTACGACTACTACGACAGTGTCACTACAATGCGACAGTACAAGCGTGCTACCACAAACCTAGATTACTACAGTACTCGAGTATTAGAGCACTACTTCTACTACTACTACTACTACTACTACTACTACTACTACTACTACTGCTACTGCTACTACTACTACTACTACTACTACTACTACTACTACTACCTACTACTACTACTACTACTACTACTACTACTACTACTACTACTACTACTACTACTACTGCTACTACTACTACTACTACTACTACTACTGCTACTGCTAAAACGATTATTACTTCTACTACCACTTCTACGACTACCACGACTACTACGACGACTACTACTACTTCTTCTACTACTACGACTACTTCTACGATTACTACTACTAGTACTCGTACTACTACTACTACTACTACTACTACTACTACTACTACTACTGCTACTACTACTATTTGTACTATTACTTCCACTACTACTTTTACGACAACGACAACGACGACGACTACTACTACTACTGCTACTACTACTGCTACTCGTACTACTGCTACTACTACTACTACTACTACTACTACTACTACACTACTACTACGACTA
>CAUYUJ010018437.1:153070-195570 GCA_963575745.1 Prorocentrum cordatum
GATTACTACTATTACTAGTACCACTACTACCACTACTATTACTACTACTACTACTACTACTACTACTACTACTACTACTACTACTACTACTACTACTACTACTACTACTACACTACACTACTACTACTACTACTACTACTACTACTACTACTACTACTACTACTACTACTACTACTACTACTACCTCCACTGCTACTACTACTACTACTACCACTACTACTACTACTACTACTACTACTACTACTACTACCACCACTACTACTACTACTACTACTACTACTACTACTACTACTACTACCACTATTAGTACTACTACTAGTACTACTACTACTACTACTACCACTATAACTACTATTACTACTACTACTACTACTACTACTACTACTACGACTACCATTACTACTATTACGAATACTACAACTACGACTACTACTACTACTAATATTCCGAATATGACTTATTATACGACGAGTACTACTACTACTTCTTCCACTACGACTATTACTACGACTACAACTACTACTCCTACGACTACGATTACTACTACTACACGACTACGATCAAAACGACTACGACTACTACCACGACTACGATTACGACCACTACCACTAGTACCACGACCACCACCAAAACTACTACTACTACTACTACTACTACTACTACTACCACTACTACTACTACTAATAATATTACTACTACTACTACTACTACTACTACTACTACTACTACTACGACTACTACTACTACTACTATTACTACTACTTACTACTACTACAATTACTACTACTACTAATATATGCTACTACTACTACTACTACTACTACTACTACTACTACTACTACTACTACTACTACTACTACTACTACTACTACTACTACTACTACTACTACTACTACTACTACTACTACTACTACTACTACTACTACGACCACTAGTACTTATGACTACTACTACTACTACTACTACTACTACTACTACTACTACTACTTACTACGACTACTACTACTACTACTACTACTACTACTAGTACAACTACGACGAGTGCTACTGTTACAATTTTACGATTCTCATTACTACGACTACTACGACTACTACTACCACTACTACAACTATTACAACTACTACTACTACTACTACTACTACTACTACTACTACGACGACTACTACGACTACTACGACTACTACTACTACTACTACTACCACTACTACTACTACTACTACTACTACTACTACCACCACTACTACGACTACTACTACTACTACTACTACTACTACTACGACTACTACTACTACTACTACTACGACTACTACGACTACTACTACTACTACTACTACTACTACTACTACTACTACTACGACTACTACTACTACCACTACTACTATTACAACTACCATTTCTACTACGAATACTACGAACACGACTCCCCTCTTTCCGCCTGGCCCCCAAAAAGAACCCCCGGCGGCCCCCATCGCCGGAAACGGGCCAACATGAGTTGTTACGCGCGTGACATTAAAAACTGCTACAAACCAATATGTCTGACACATAGAATATGCAATGGTCCGGCTCAGCTTTGTTTTTGGAAAACTAGTTGTGGGGCCTCTTTCCTCTCCCACCCCCCTCCCCACTTCTCTCTCCATTCCCACGCCCTCCTTGCGATCCCCTCCGAAGTCGCGAGCGCGCGGCAGGGGCGGGTCGCCGTCGTCGTCGCCGCGGTCGTTGTCGTCTTCGCGCGACGACGACGACGACGACGACGATGACGACGCCGACGGCCTCCTCTTTCTTCGCCATACATCCCACGCGCGACCAGCCTGGGCAAATTGCGAATGACCCCCCCGAGACCCCGGATCTCATTATCCCCCGGGCGTCGTTCCCAGGGGCATCGGGCCACTCGCCGCGCGCGCGCAAGTCAGGACGCTTCGCGCGCGCAAGAAAGAATACACGACGATCAACGCACGCACGCGGGGCCCCGCGGAAGCGCCATTCGCCCGACGGAAATAGAACGCCCCGCCGCATCGCGGGCGGGAAAAGCGCGCTGCGCGCGCCCGCTCAACGAAAGCGCGCCCCATATTTCGGGCCCTCGACGCCCAGCGGGGCCCGCGGCCCCCCGCTTTCCATCGCGAAGAACAGGCGCGGAGCGCTTCGCGCAGAATCTTCGTCCAACATTGAAGCCTGGAGGCTCAACTCGCAGAAATCATTCGGCCTCTGCGCGCCCCCGCGAAGACGGCGCGCCCCGCGCGCAGCACGCGCGCAGACGCCTCGAGCGAAACGCTCGCATTGCAGCGCCCGAGGGGCCCGGGCGCCCCCGACGCCCAAGCGGTTCAGGGGGCGCGGTCGCGCCGCCGCTCGCGAGGGGCCGCGGCCGCGGGGGCGCGGACGCAGCGCGTTCGCGACGAGCCCTGGCATTGGGCGCGCACTTCGCGAAGGATCGCGGCTCGGGCCGGGGGGGGGGCGGGGGGGGCGCGGCGCGATTTACTGCGGCCCGAGCCACGGGGGCCCGGGCGCAGCGAAATTCACAGAGCGCGGGCGCATCGCAATGCACCAGGGACAGCGGCCCTGGGGGGGGGGGCAGACGCAGCGCAACTTGCAATGGATCGCGACTTCAACGGGGCAGGCGCGGCGCGACGCACAGGGGCCGCGGCCCCGGGGGCGCACGAGCACCGCCACTCACAGGGGATCGCGGCCCAGGAGGCGAGGGCGCCATGCAATTCGCAACGATCGCGGCCCCAGGGGCCAGACGCCGGCGCAACGCGCGATGGAACGCGGCCCTGCGAGCGCGAACCCAGCACGATTCGCGAAGGGTCGCGGCCGCGGGGGCGCGGGCGCAGCGCCATGCACAAGGGCTCGCGCCCCCAGCTAAAACTGCAGGGGGCGGCGAGGGGGGAGCGGAAAGCGCCGCCCGAATATCCCGAACCTGCCAGCGCTTGCCCCAGACAGCGTATCCAGCAACGAACGCGACGCAACATGCGTTACGAGCCCGATGCGGCGCGACATATGGCGCGCAGGGCACGCGGCACAGGCTATGAGGTTCAATTTTTTGCGCAGGACATGCAGCGCCGCAAATTCGAGGCAGTTCGGGGCGGCGCTAGTCACCCTGCCGAAGTTGAAGCGGCAACCACCACCGCTCGCGAAATTACCCGCAAATTGGATTGCCAAACCTACACGGCGGCGACTGCGATGAGTAACTGGTTTTGGCTGGCGCGTCTCTGCGGCCGCGCACGCTCGCGCTCGCTGCGGCCAGCTTGCTCGGCGCGACCGACGCGGTCGCGGCGGCGCTGACCGCCGGGATTTCCCAGCGGGCATTTCAGCGCGAGCCGGCGACTCGGGCGGGCGCGGCATCGCGGCAACGTCGACAGCGGTAGACGCGACGCCGATAGTAGCGACGCCGGCGACGACGCTAGCGACGACAGCAAGGCCAGCGACGGCGCCGATGCCGACCACGCCGACGACGACGACAGCGCCCTCGCGTCGGCGATGCAGGTTCTGGAAGAAATTCCACGCGCTCGCGCGGCCGACGCGCGAGAGTGGGCCGCGCTACTTTTTCTGAGACGGATCGCCCCCCCCCCCCCCCCCAGCGCGCGCGAGGGCTCTCGAATCATTTCGACGCGCGGCGAGGGGGGGGCGCTGGGCCGAATGGCATGGACATGTCGAAAAAACGATGGTCTTCGGAAGGATACGCAGGAGCGCGAGCGCAGGCTTTCCTTCCGAAAGCTGATGCTCCAAAACCAGGCGCCGCGTAGATGTTCTCTGCGCGCTCGATGTCGAAGTCCACGCGGAACCCGAAGCAGTTTGAAAGATGTCCACATGCGCGGTCGACAGCGCGCGCACTTCGCCTTTTCTGCCACAACAGATTCTCGCGACAGCACGCGCGCCAGGGCGCCCGAGCGATTCCGACGCGCGCGCGCGAGAGGCCCGCCCGCTAGGTAGCACGTTATGAAACATGTTTAAAAGCCGCTTGTATTCTTAAGAATTCGCAAGAGCGCGAACGCGTTTTTTTTTGGCGCTGCAAGTTCTTGCGCCGAAAACACATTGGTTTTGTTATCGCGGCTCCCGGTTTTGAAACGATCGCGAACCCTTAGGTTTTGAAAGATTCCAGCCTGCGCGCGCGACAACGCGCGCACGCGTCGCCGCATGGCGCACAATGGATTGTTGACCCACTTATGATTTGTGTACAAACGAGCGCGCGCGCATAGCATCAGCGTCGAGGACGGCGGGGGGGGGGGGGCGGGGGGGGGCGATATTGGTTGGGCTGGGATGGCATGAATGCATTAGTAAAGCGGACAACGGGGCATAATCAGACGCGCATTACTCGTCGCGATGGAGGGCCGTTAACCCTGGCCCCGGGAGGGGGGTCTAATCTATTATCTTTTTTAGGAAGGAGAAAGCATTTCTGTTCGCAGTGGGTTATCCATTCCACTGCTCGCGCAACAATCCCGCCCACCCACCCTCAACTTGGTTTTCAAAACCCACCCAGCGGCGATTGCGATGACAGCTCGGCGCCGGCCGGCGCATCGCCGCGGCCGCGCTAGCCCGCGCATGCTCGCGCACGCAGCGGCCAGCTAGTTTGGCGCGATCGACGCGGCCGCGGTGGCGCTGGTCGCTGGGCGCTTCCCAGCGGGCATCGCAGTGCGAATCAGCGACTTGGGCGGGCGCAGCATCATGGCAATGTCGACACCGGTAGACGCGATGATGATAGATGCTGGCGACGATGATGACAACGACGACGGCACGGCCAGTGACGGCACCGATGCTGATCACGCCGAAGACGATGACGGCGTCTTGGCGTCGGTGATGAAGGTTTTGGAAGGAGTTCGACATGCGCGCGCGGCCGACTCGCGCGAGTTGCCCGCGTGGTGTTATTTGACACGGATCGCGCCCCCCCAAAACCCGCGCGCAAAGGGCGTTCGACTGATGTCGACATGCGGCGCGATATGCCCGCGTGGCAGAATGCAATGAACACGTTGAAAAGCCGACTGCGACCTCCAGCATCCGGAAGACCGCGATCGCAGGTTTTTTTGCCGGCGTGGCAAAACCACGCGCTGTTTTTTCCAAACCTCCTTGGATATTCGTTTTGACTAGAGCACCGCGGTCGCGCCTCCATCCGCCTCCTGCCTCCCGCTCCCTTGTCTCCCGCGAGACATCGCCGTCCCTGGGAAAGAGGGGCTGCGATCTGCGAAACTGCCGCCACTTTGGAGGGTTACTGGTGGGTCCAGCGGAGCGAGACACCGCGCAGACCTGAGCGAGACCGCGCCGTCACTGGGGGGCTGCGATCTGCGAAATTGTCGCCCCTTTCGATGGCAGCTGGTGGGTCCAGCGGACCGAGGCACCGCGCAGTCCTGAGCGAGACCTCGCCGTCCCTGGAGGGCTGCGATCTGCGTAACTGTCGCCACGTTCGAGGGTTGCTGGTGGGTCCAGCGGAGTGAGGCACCGCGCATCTCTGAGCGAGGCCTCGCCATTCTTGGGGGGTTGCGATATGCGAACATGTCGCCACTTTCGATGGTTGCTGGTGGGTCCAGCGGAGTGAAGCACCGCGCAGACCTGAGCGAGACCGCGCCGTCCCTGGGGGGCTGCGATTTGCGAAACTGCCGCCACGTTCGAGGGCTGCTGGTGGGTCCAGCGAAGTGAGGCACCGCGCAGACCTGAGCGAGACCTCTCCGTCCTTGGGGGCTGTGATTTGCGAAACTGTCGTTTTTTTCGAGGGCAGCTGGTGGGTCCAGCGGAGCGAGGCACCGCGCAGACCTGAGCGAAACCTCGCCGTCCCTGGGGGGGTGCGATTTGCGAAGCGGTCGCCATGTTCGAGGCCTCTTGGTGGGTCCAGCGGAGTGAGGCACCGCGCAGACCTGAGCGAGACTTAAACGTCTTGGGGAGCTGCGATCTGCGAAATGGTCGCCACTTTCGAGGGCAGCTGGTGGGTCCAGCGGAGCGAGGCACCGCGCAGACCTGAGCGAGACCTCGCCATTCTTGGGGGGCTGCGATCTGCGAAAATGTCGCCACTTTCGATGGTTGCTGGTGGGTCCAGCGGAGCGAGGCACCGCGCAGACCTGAGCGAAACCGCGCCGTCACTGGGGGGCTGCGATCTGCGAAATTGTCGCCCCTTTCGATGGCAGCTGGTGGGTCCAGCGGACCGAGGCACCGCGCAGACCTGAGCGCGACCTCGCCGTCCCTGGAGGGCTGCGATCTGCGTAACTGTCGCCATTTTCGAGGGCTGCTGGTGGGTCCAGCGGAGTGAGGCACCGCGCATCTCTGAGCGAGGCCTCGCCGTCCTTGGGGGGGCTGCGATCTGCGAAAATGTCGCCACTGTCGAGGGTTGCTGGTGGGTCCAGCGGGGTGAGGCACCGCGCAGACCTGAGCGAGACCGCGCCGTCCCTGGGGGGCTGCGATCTGCCAAACTGTCGCCACGTTCGAGGGTTGCTGGTGGGTCCAGCGGAGTGAGGCACCGCGCAGACTTGAGCGAGACCGCGCCGTCCCTGGGGGGCTGCGATCTGCGAAAATGTCGCCACTTTCGAGGATTGCTGGTGGGTCCAGCGGAGTGAGGCACCGCGCAGACCCGAGCGAGACCGCGCCGTCCCTGGGGGGCTGCGATCTGCGAAATTGTCGCCCCTTTCGATGGCTGCTGGTGGGCCTAGCAGAGTGAGGCACCGCGCAGACCTGAGCGAGACCGCGCCGTCCCTGGAGGGCTGCGATCTGCGAAACTGTCGCCACTTTCGAGGGCTCCTGGGAGGATATGCGGAGCGATATTTGGAAGCGTCCCCAGGCCTCGCACTTCTAAGTCTCTTTCTGGGCTCGTGGGTCGATCAAACTATTTGGCCAGCCTGGGACCTACCCCTATCCACGTGGTTTCCATCACCGTCCCTCGCTGCCGATCTTTAAGATTCCTCGGTTTCTAAGGGCGCGTCCCTACGGTCGTCGGCGAGCGAGGGGGGGGGAAATGAGAAGGGGCGGGCCCTCTCAGATGACTCGGAAGTCCCCCCTCCCTTCCGAGAACTTGTCCAAGCCTTCCCCGAAGACAGCGCAGACCTCTCAGAAGGCCCGAGGCCTTCTGAAAAATCCCCGCCGCCTTCTGAGAAGGCCTCCTCCCTCCTCGTGCTGTCGCCCTGGGCCTGTCGCCGCCGATGGGAGTGCTGTCGCCCTGGGCCTGTCAGTCCGAGGGATCGGGGTAACGGCTCGAGGCGCGCCCCTGAGGGGGCTTCTTGCCGTCGCGGCAGGACACGCCCTCCTCCCTCCCTCCTCCCTCCTCCCTCCTTCCCTCCTCCCTCCTCCTCCCTCCTCCCTCCTCCCTCCTCCCTCCTCCCTCCTCCCTCCCTCCTCCCTCCTCCCTCCTCCCGAGAGGCGGGGGGGAGGGGGGCGAAGGCCCAGACCCCCCGACATCGTGATTTCTGTCCACGCGGACCCCCAGAAGTGTCGACCAACCACGCGTAGAGGGAAGGGGCGGGGGGGCGGAGGGAGGAAGGCCTCTTGGAAGCATCCCTGCTTCTTAGAAGGCGCCCCCCCTCCTCCCCGACCCCCCCCTTTGTGAGCGCCGCCATCTCGACCCATTCCCGAGGACCCGACGAGGGCCCCCGGAGCCCGAAAGTTGCACCACGCCTGCCGAAGTTTTTCTCCGCGGCGCGAGGGGGTCCCCGGGGGGGCGGGGGGGGGAGCGAGCTGTTGAGGCCCCGCGGCAGGTACCTCGCGCACGACCTGCGCGACGAGTTCGACGAAGTGTACGAGGACCAGCGGGAGGTCACGAGCCAACCTCGGGCCGCTCTGGGTCCCTCGGCAAGGGCTCCAGGGAGCCTCCGGGGGCCTGCGGCCAAAGCCGGCGCGAAGGATGGGCCCTTCTCGCAAGGGCACCTCGCATCCTTCGGCCCTGGCTTTCGTTGGCACGTCTGGGCGCGCGCATCCTTGGCTTCTGCGCCACTCCCAGGGCCCGTGGCATCCTCGAACGCTTAGTCCTTCTGCGTCTGATTGTGATCGTTTTCTGATTGTGATCGTTTTCTTATTCATTGTTTTGCCGCTTGGCGCGGGCCCTCGCACCCCCCCCCCTCCCGCCCCCCCATGGAGTAGATTTTGGCTGTTTTGGGCGCCTGTTTCGAGAAGGTGGAGTCTCCCCCACAGGACGCACTGCTCGCAAGCAGTCAAGCAATCGCATTAAGCAGAGGTCCGGAGCCAGACGCCCCCCTCCCCCCCCAGGGATCATTTCGATTCCTCCGATTCGATTCGATTTCGAAATATTCCGATTCCGATTCGATTCGACCTCGGATTCCGATTTTGGATCCGATTTCCCAATGGAGGCATACTGGCTTGCCGATGTCCGCAGATTCGACTTCTCCCGACTCGGCGCTGCCGAAGTCCGCCGAACCGATTCCCCTCGGTCGCCGACTCCACTCACCGATTCGCTTCTGGGCGGCCTCGCCCCCCCTTCCAGCCAGTGTCGCACCGCCGCGAACCCGGAAACGCCCCCGAGCGGGGCTTACCAGCCGACACGCCGAGGAAGAAAACGTCCACGTCCCGATGTTCGCTCCGCCCAGTGTCGCAGCGCCGCGAATCCGGAAACGCCCCCGAGCGGGGCTTACCAGCCGACACGCCGAGGAAGAAAACGTCCACGTCCCGATGTTCGCTCCGCCCAGTGTCGCGGCGCCGCGACTCCGGGAACGCCCCCCGCGCGGGGCCCGCCTGCCGACACGCCGAGTCAGGACACGTCCGCGTCCCGCTGCCCACCCTCGGGGCAGTTCCGGCCGTCGGGTGCTGCCGGAGGGGGCCCTGCCCCAGCGTGCGCCCCCCGCCCCTCGCGCCGCGCCGGGGGCTGCCCTCTCGCGGGGGCCCTCCAAGGACCCTCGCGGCGGGGCTTAAGTCGGGCACGTCCCTCTACAGGAGGGATACCCCCCAAAAAATCAAAAAATAGTCTGGGGGCGATGTTTTGACTATTTTTATTACTTTTTGGTATTGTGGGGCTCTTTACTATTCTTCGTCAGAAATCTCCTTGTGGGAGGACACGCCCGACAGAAGGCTAGGCGCTCCCTGTGAGGCCGTCGGCGCCTCCCCCCGGGAGAGCCCGGGGCCACCCTGAGCCGGGGCCGCTTCCGGCGGCGCTCGATCTTGGGGGGGGGGGGGTCGGGCGGGGGGGGGTACGAAATCTGCTGCATGCAGCTGGTTTCGGCCCCGCCGCCCCGCATCTGCTGGGGTGGGTACGAAATCTGCTGCATGCAGCTGGGGTGGGCACGTAATCTGCTGCATGCATCCATTCCTCGATACATGGGCGCCGGGAGGCGCCAGGAGAATCAGCTACGTGAGCTGATTCTCGAACCCCCCCTTCGGTATCCCCCCCTTTCGCCCGGCCCGGACCGGGTCGACGATGCTGAAGCCGTGTGTGGGCTCGGTGTGGTGGGAACTCTTCCACCTCTGGGTGGCCTTTCCTCCCCCCCCCTCCGCGGCCGCCCCCTCTGCCCTCTCTGCCCGCTCGTGCACGCTGGCCGATTCGCTTCTCGGTGCCCCCCGTTTTGCTTCACCGCTGGTGCAGCCAACTCTGCCTCGCCGCCGACGGAAAAAGTGTGGGCTCAGTGTGTGTGTGTGTGTTACCCTGTTCGGCCTGTGTCGGCCATCGTCACACCACCTTTATCGTACATCGAAGGGCTTCGGTGGACCAGCACGCGCTGGCGCTCACGCACGCTCTGAGGACCCTCGACCATGAGGACTCGCTCCATCAGCGTTCTGGAACGCTCTCGGAGCGTCCTGGAACACCCTGAAACGGCCGCGGCACCTGACGCATCCTCCGGAGCCGCCAGATCTCAGGGATCTTCGATCTGTCCTAGTCTGAAGTTGTCCCGCTCCTGGCTTCGTCTCATCAGTCAATGGAGGAAAAATCCACCCCGACACGATCACTGGCGTTTGAGAAACGTCCCTGGGCGTCTACGGAACGGCCCTGCCCTGGTCGAGGCCATCGCTTTGGGTGCGTTTCCTGAGCGGCCTTGCTTGTCGGGGTGGTCATGAGGGGGGTCGATTTTCTGCCCCCCAAGCAGACCCCGAGGGCTCCAGGCTCGAGCTTCGAGGGTCGAGGTCCCTGCGGCACCGCCCGCCCTGCGGCATCCCTCGCCGCCGCGGCCGGGTTTGCCCCCTGCGGGAGTGAAGGGGCCCTGGGACACACAAATAAACACACACAAATAAAAAGATTCCCCCTATTTTCTTATATTGTCTGGGTTTTTGTCTTCCCCACCACTTCCCATATTTCCCCAGATTTTCTTGGGGATCGACGATTAATTGTGTCTGTGTGTTTTTTCCCCTCCGGAGGGAGGAGCGAGGCAGTGCCTGCGCCTCCTTCCTCGGCAGCGCGCACGAGGGGGTGGCGAGCGGGGGGCGCCCTTCTTCCGAGGATCGCGAGCGGACGACTCCAGTCCAACCCGCACAATCAGGATTCAGGAGGGAAAAAACACACAGACACAATTAATCGTCGACTGCCAGTAAAATATGGGAAAATATGGGAAGTGGGGGGGGGACGACAGAAACCCAGAAAATATGTGAAAATATGGGGGAAATTGTTATATGTGTGTATTTCTTTGTGTGTTCTTGGGCCCCTTCAAGGATGGGCAGCCTTCCCCAGGGTGCCCCTTGCATCCTGGCCTCCTCGGCCCACCCTTGGCCACGTTCGTTGGCCGCGACCCGCTCGAAAAGCTTCGGCGTGGCCTGCCAAGGCCCCTGCAGCCTCATCGCGCATCCTTGCTGTGCGGAGTGGCTGTGGTACTCACACCTGTGCGGCCACCAGATTTCTCGGGGTGGACTTCTGTGGGTGCTGTGGGAGTGCGTTGCCGGACTGGGGTTCCCGCTCGACAGGGGAGCCCCTTGTAGGGGCCCGACAACCCGCACCCATACCGATAGCGCCTTAGGGGGGGATGGGCTCAGAGGGACTCGAGGTTAGAAGATTTTGGACGTGATCGTCGGCGCTCCGCGGCTCGCCCTCCATCCCCATGGCGCATCCTTGTGACACGGGCCGACCGTACCTTCGTGCAGCCTTCTTCTTCCCCCGGTGGGGGCGCGAGAGGGTCGCCGCGCCGCCGCGCCTGCGCGGAGCGACGAGGTGTGGGTGTGACAGCCCTGGGCCGTCCCGGCCCCCTTGGCTCCGCGGCCTTTGGCCGGATACTTGCGAGGGCGGTCGAAGAAGCGGCAGGAGGAGGAGGAGGAGGAGGAGGAGGAGGAGAAGGCGCTGGAGTTGGAGAAGGAGGAGGAGGAGGAGGAGGAGGAGCTGGAGGAGGAGCTGGAGGAGGAGGAGTTGGTGGAGGAGGAGGAGCTGGAGGAGGAGGAAGAGGAGGGCGGACCTCTGACTGGCTTGTAGCGTCCAGAAACGGGATAGCAGCGCAGTCCACAGCGCGTCGGAGAGGAGCTGGCGTAGCCCTGCCTGCCGGCTGCTTGCCCCTGCAGCCTCATCGCGCATCCTTGCTGTGCGGAGTGGCTGTGGTACTCACACCTGTGCGGCCACCAGATTTCTCGGGGTGGACTTCTGTGGGTGCTGTGGGAGTGCGTTGCCGGACTGGGGTTCCCGCTCGACAGGGGAGCCCCTTGTAGGGGCCCGACAACCCGCACCCATACCGATAGCGCCTTAGGGGGGGATGGGCTCAGAGGGACTCGAGGTTAGAAGATTTTGGACGTGATCGTCGGCGCTCCGCGGCTCGCCCTCCATCCCCATGGCGCATCCTTGTGACACGGGCCGACCGTACCTTCGTGCAGCCTTCTTCTTCCCCCGGTGGGGGCGCGAGAGGGTCGCCGCGCCGCCGCGCCTGCGCGGAGCGACGAGGTGTGGGTGTGACAGCCCTGGGCCGTCCCGGCCCCCTTGGCTCCGCGGCCTTTGGCCGGATACTTGCGAGGGCGGTCGAAGAAGCGGCAGGAGGAGGAGGAGGAGGAGGAGGAGGAGGAGGAGGAGGAGAAGGCGCTGGAGTTGGAGAAGGAGGAGGAGGAGGAGGAGGAGGAGGAGGAGCTGGAGGAGGAGGAGGAGGAGCTGGAGGAGGAGGAGGAGTTGGTGGAGGAGGAGGAGCTGGAGGAGGAGGAAGAGGAGGGCGGACCTCTGACTGGCTTGCAGCGTCCAGAAACGGGATAGCAGCGCAGTCCACAGCGCGTTGGAGAGGAGCTGGCGCAGCCCTGCCTGCCGGCTGCCTGCCTGACAACCCTCTCAGCTCTCCGACGAGGGATCCAGGAAAAGTGCATCGACTAAACGTCCGGAGGTCCGCGCGGATGTCCTGCGTCGGCGTTGGGCTCCGCCTTGCGGCGCCTCCGGCGCCGCCCATGGCGCGCTCCCGCGCGCCGGGGAGGGGGGTCAGCACCGATCCGAGAAATTTGCGCGGACCTCCGAAGATTCATGTTTGCGTAAGTTTCGTTCGTTCTGGGTGAGCGGCAACAGTCTAGCCGAAGGTTTGGGTGCCAGGGCCACGTCTGGATCGGAAAGGGGCTGGGCGCTCCTCCCTGCGTCCTTCCCTTGGGCCTTTCCTCGGGCCGGAACCGAAAAAGGGCATCTGAGGGACCTGTTGGCAGAACTTCGGCTGCACCACCACCACCACCACCACCGCAACCACCACCACCATCCCTGCACAGGGCCGCCCTGGGCCCCGGGGTGGACGACCTCCTGGCCTCGACAGGAGGGTCAGACACCATCCCAGGAAGGGCCCAGGACGGCCCTGGGCAGAGATGGCAGCGCTGCGTTGCCCAGGCATCCGCGATGCCGCGTGCCCCGGAAGTCTCGACCCCTCCCACGGGAGGCAGATTGCTCGGCCCGAGTCACTCGGCGGCGAGCGAGGGGGGAAGTGAGAGAGAGAAGGCCTTCTCAGAAGGTTCGGAAGTCCCATGGCCTTCTGACAATTTGTCTGAGCCTTCCCCGAAGATGCAGAAAACCTCTCAGAAGGCGCGAGGGCTTCTGAGAAGTCCCGCCGCCTTCTGAGAAGGCCTCCTCCTCCTCCTCTTCATTTCACCCCACCCTCGCCGCCGATGAGGGTGCAAGCCCTTCCAGAAGAGCACCCCTTAGTAATGGGCCTGCTTTCCACCACCACGTCCATACATTGGAGGGGGGAAGGAGGTGGAGGATGAGGAGGAGGACGAAGGGGAGGAGGAGGAGGAGGAGGAGGAGGAGGAGGAGGAGGAGGAGGAGGAGGAGGAGGAAGAGGAGGAGGAGGAGGAGGAGGAGGAGGAGGAGGACGAAGGGGAGGAGGAGGGGGAGGAGGAGGAGGAGGAGGAGGAGGAGGAGGAGGAGGAGGAGAAGGAGAAGGAGGAGGAGGAGGAGGAGGAGGAGGGCCTCCTCCTCACTTCTCCCCCCTCGCTTGCCGCCCCCAAAAACGGGAGGGCCTGGTACAGAGCAGCCCTCTCCCTCTGGAGGCCTCTGTGCGCGCGGGGGCCCTCCCGCCGTGCAGCCGCAGGACCTGTGCCCCAGGGGCGTGGTGCCCAGCATGCGGGTGCTGGCGCTCCGGAGGATGTGGTGAGGAGGCAGCGGCCCGCCACTTTTTGAAGTCGGGCGTGTCCCCCCACAGGGGGGAAGATTCAGGAATAGTCTAAAAATAGTCTGGGGACGAAGTTTCTACAATTTTTGACAAGTTTGGGTGTGTGTGTGTTGTTTTTGAGTTTTTCTTATACTCTAAAAGCAAAACAACAACAGCAGCAGCAGCAACAACAACAACCACAACCACAACCACAACCACAACCACAACCACAACAACCACAACCACAACCACAACCACAACCACAACCACAACCACAACCACAACCACAACCACAACCACCACGACAACCACAACCACAACCACAACCACCACGACCACAACCACAACCACCACCACCACCATCACCACAACAACAACAAAACAGCAACAACAACAACAAAAACAAAAAACACACACACACATCTCCCTGTAGGAGGACAGGCCCGACTTGACGCCACTCTGACGCCCCCGCGCGGGTTCGCGAGAGGGCCCGTTGGCCACCGTGCTCGTCGGTGCGGGCCGGCCTTTCCTCCCCCTGCTGCTGCTCCCTCCGGGTCTCGACGAGCAGGCGGCGGCACGAGCAGAATCTCGGGGGCCCCCAAACGGGGTGGTGACCACACCGTGCGGTGAGTCGGTGGGGATTTGGGTCACCGCACGATTTGGGACTCGGGTCGTTCTCCGAGGATGTCTCGGGCGACAGGGGCCTCTGGGGTCCCAAGACCGTGCGGTGACGGACCGTGCGGTGAGGTCTTGGGGGGTTTCGAGGTCACCGCACGGTCTCTCACCGCACCGCTTCGGGACTCCAAAGAATCGGGCGGACGGCCACGGGGGGGGGACGACGCCGGGGGGGGGATCCAGAGGACCAGGGAAACCAAAAAAGAGGGGCCCGAAAGTGCTCCTGAACTGCCACCCCCTCCCCCTCCTGCTGCTCCCTCCCGGTCTCGACGAGCAGGCGGCGGCAGGAGCAGAATCGGGCGGACGGCCATGGGGGGGGGGAACCGACGCCGGGGGGGGGATCCAGATGCAGAGGACCAGGGAGACCAGAAAAGCGAGGGGCCCGAAGGTGCTCCACAAAACTGCCGCCGTGGGCCCAAGGCGTGCGCGAAGGGTGGGCGTGTCGTCCCCCCCGCCCCCGCCCTGCCCCGAAAGGCCACACGCGGGAGCGGACGGCCTCCGCCCGTGATCGTTTTTTGTATGTCTTGCTTGGCCGAGTCGCGCGGGCCCCCTCCCCCCCCCTTTCCGAAGCCCTCGTGGAGCAGATACTGGCCGTTTGTTGGCGCCTGCTTGTCCTGCAGGTGGAGTCCCTCCCCCACGGGCCGCACTGCTGCAAACGGTCGCACTACGCAGGGGTCCGGAGCCAGACCCCCCCCCCGCCCCCTTCCGCCCAATGTCGAAACGCCGAATCACAAAACGCTCACCCTCGCCGCCGACGAAAAAATCGCCCCCCCCCCCCCTCCCACGTTTGTTGCCCCCCGTCGGCGCACCCCGCCTGCCGAGTCGAGGAGCGAATGGCCCCGCTCCGCTCCTCGAGGGGGAGGGGGGGTGCTGCAGCGGCGGGTCTGTGAGGGACTGTGCCCGCAGGGTCTCCTCCCGGGTCGCTGCGCCGAACGACGCGTTGCTAACGATTCTGTCTACCCTTGATAGACAGAAGTTGCCCGAGACGTGCACCCCTTCTCCGCGCGAGGCAGGCATGTGCAGAAACGCTCCATGCATCAAAAAAACGCATCGCCAGGGATCCTCGATCCGCGCTGCCCTCCTCTCCGCCGTGCCTCCGAGGGGCCCACGAAAGTGGCGACAGTTGCGCAGTTCGTAGCCTCCCACGGAGCTGCGAGGTCTCGGCTGGGTGCGCGCGGCCCCCGACTCCGCTGAACTTCGCAGCCTCCGACGAGCCCACGACAGTGGCGACAATTGCACAGGGCGCAGCCTCCCAGGGAACTGCGAGGTCGCGGCTGGGTGCGCGTGGTCCCCGAGTCCGCTGGACCTCCTAGGAGCCGACGAGAGTGGCGAAAGTTGCGCAGTTCGCAGCATCCCAGGGAGCTGCAGGATCTCAAATGGGTGCGCGCGGCGCCTGACCCCAGTAGACCTCCCATGAGCCCACAAAAGTGTTGACAGTTGCGCAGTTCGCAGTCTCCCAGGGGGCAGCGAGGTCCCAAATGGGTCTGCGTGGCCCCCGACTCCGCTGGATTCTCCCAGGAGCCCACGAAAGTGGCGACAATTGCGTAATTTGCAGCCGCCCATGGAGATGCGAGGTCTCAGCTGGGTTCGCGTGGCCTCCGACTCCGCTAGACCTCCAAGCCTCCCAGGAGCCTACAACAGTGGCGACCGTTGCGCAGTTCGCAGCCCCCCAGGGAGCAGCGAGGTCTCGGCTGGGTGCGCATAGTCCCCCAGTCCGCTAGGCCTCCAAGGAGCCCACGAAGATGGCGACGGCTGCGCAGGTCGTAGCCCCCCAGGGAGCTGCGAGGTCTCGGCTGGGTGCGCGTACTCCCCGACTCCGCTGGGCCTCCCAGAAGCCCACGAAGATGGCGACAGTTGCGCAGATCGTAGCCACCCAGAAAGCTGCGAGGTCTCGGCTGGGTGCGTTTACTCCCCTACTCGGTCGTGCCTCTCTGGAGCCTACGAAAGTGGCAAAAGTTGCGCAGATCACAGCCCCCCAGGGAGATGCGAGGTCTCAGCTGGGTTCGGGTGCTCCCCTACTCCGCCGTGCCTCCCAGAAGCCCACGAAATTCACAGCAGTTGCGCAGTCCGCAGCCACCCAGGGAGCTGCGAGGTCTCGGCTGGGTGCGCGTACTCCCCTACTCCGCCGTGCCTCCCAGGAGCCCACGAACGTGGCGACGGTTGCCAGTTCGCAGCCCCCAATGGAGCTGCGAGGTCTCGGCTGGGTCCACGTACTCCCCTAATCCGCCGTGCCTCCCAGGAGCCCATGAAATTAAGATTAGTTGCACAGTCCGCAGCCGCCCAGGGCGCTGCGATGTCTCGCTGGTGCCGCGTACTCTCCTACCCCGCTGTGCCCCCCAGGAGCCAACAAAATGAAAAACAGTTGCGCAGTCCGCAGCCTCCCAGGGAGCTGCGAGGTCTCGGCTGGGTGCGTTTACTCCCTTACTCCCCCGTGACTCCCAGGAGCCCACGAAAGTGGCGCCGGTTGCGCAAGTTGCGCAGTTCGCAGCCACACATAGAGCTGCGAGGTCTCGGCTGGGTCCGCGTACTCCCCTACTCCGCCGGGCCTCCCAGGAGTTGCAGTTCGCAGCCCCGAAGGGAGCTGCGAGGTCTCGGCTGGGTCCACCTACTCCCCTACTCCGCTGGGCCTCCCAGGAGCCCACGAAAGTGGCGACAGTTGCGCAGTTCGCAGCCTCACAGGGAGCAGCACAGGAGGAGGCAAGACGAGGGGGGAGGAGGAGGAGGGGGAGGAGAGGAGAGGAGAGGAGGTAGGGGCAGCAATGTTCACTCAAAACGAGAACCCAGCGCAGGAGGATTGGGAAGTGCACACTTTGATGTACGGAGGCCCGCGCGGATTTCTCGGATCGAGGCTGGGCTCCCCGCTCTGACGAGCGGGGCGCGCCGGTAGCGGTGCCCGAGACGCCGCCATGGGGGGCTCAGCGCCGATCCAAGAAATCCGCGCGGACTTCCGAGAGTTCATGTTTATGCAGTCAGTTGTAAGTCGGGCCTCTCCCCCTACAGGAGAAGAAGTACAACAATAGTCTGGGGACGATGCCTTGACTCTGTTTGACTTGTTGTTGCATAGTGTTTGATTCTTTATGATTTGTCGTCCAAAATCCGCCTGCAGGAGGACATGCCCGAGCCAACGTTACTTGTTCCTTGGTTTTCCGCCGCAACGCATCGCCAACAAGCAAAGCTAAAAAAAGGGGGAAACAAGCGTGATCGCGTCGTTAGATGAAAAGTCACGACGGGAGGTGTTCGGCAACTTTCGGCCTCCGGAGGCCCAGCCGGAAGGTCACGCTTCCTTCCTGCGGGAGCCGTTCAGAGCGATTTCCCTCCTGGTCCAACCTGTGCCCGGGCAACGCATCGCCAACCCTTCCTGACATGAACGGGAAGCGCGTGAAAGGGAAGAGCTGCGCAAGAGCTTGCAGCAGCATCGTGATCAGATGTCAGATAGTCAGGAGCGACAGAAGGACGTACCATGTACATGAATCCACGCTGGTTTCGAGGGCACGCACTGCACACGTGTTCGTATAATGCGGCCGGTCTCGCGGATCGAGGGGCCGTGTTCGTGTACATAGCTGGGCGCCTACGTCCTTTGTGGGCTCCCTAGATAGGCGAGCTCTCCGAACGCTCACAGAGGAGGAGGAGGAGGAGGAGGAGGAGGTGGAGGAGGAGGAGGGGGAGGAGGAGGAGGAGGAGGAGGAGGAGGAGGAGGAGGAGGAGGAGGAGGAGGATACGTCTGGGCACGCCGTCGCGAGCAAGAGCGACCTGCTCCCGGAGTTCCCCCCGGGCCCCGCGAGGGAGCCCCCCGCGGAGGCCTGGAGCGGCGAGAAGCGCCGCCCCGCGCCGCGGGTCTCTCGAGACGTCGGAGGCCTGGGCTGCCCCGTCTCCACTCCTCCTCCTCCCTCCTCCTCTCCTCCTCCTCCTCTCCTCCTCCTCTCCTCCTCCTCCTCCTCCTCCTCCTCTCCCTCCTCCTGTCTTTTCCGCCTCCTCCTCCTGCTCCTCCTCCGCCTCCTCCTCCCGGAGTTCCCCGGAGTTCCCGGAGCAAAAGCGACCTGCTCCCGGAGTTCCCCGGGGCCCCGCGAGGGAGCCCCCCGCGGAGGCCGGGAGCGGCGAGAAGCGCCGCCCCGCGCCGGGGGTCGCTCGAGACGTCGGAGGCCAGGGCTGCCCTCCTTGTGCTCCCCCTCCTCCTCCTCCTCCTCCTCCTCCTCCTCCTCCTCCTCCTCCCTCCTCCTCCTCCTCCTCCTCCTCCTCCTCCTCCTCCTCCTCCTCCTCCTCCTCCTCCTCCGTCGTCTTTTCCGCCTCCTCCTCCTCCTGCTCCTCCTCCGCCTCCTCCTCCTGCTCCTCCTCCCGACATCGAAGAGCAGAAAACGACATACACATAAAAACTTTCGGAGCTCCACGCGGACTCCTTGCACGGTGAGGGTATGTTTTTTAAAAAACTCTTCGAGCACCCGCGAGCAGGCGCGTGGTCATGCATTCAATTCTACAAGGGGAAGGAGGGCGAGAGGGCAAGGCACGTCTAGCGGCCGCACGATGCCCACGACCACCTTCACGAGTCGCCCTGTCGCCTGGCGTGCTCCAGGGCCGCGAGCGCCGCTCTCACAGCTTCTCTCTGTGGGTCCAGCCGCCGCGGCGAGGCACGCTCCGACTCGAGCGATTCGAACAACAGGACCTGGGCCTCCAGCGCCCTCTCGAGGCGGGCGCACTCCAGATCCTGCACATTGGGCACCGCTGCGTCGTGCACAGCCTCTGCCTGCTTGCCTTCGGGCTCCGCTTCGCCAGACTCGGGCTCCTCGATCGGGTCGAAGAGCTGCACGGCCTCACATGCGGTGCCCGACAGTTTGCTGGGGTGCCGAACCAGCTGCACGTCAGCCTGGCTGGCGGAGCTCACGGAGGCGCCGACCTCTAGCATCTCTTCGAAGCAGGCGAAGAGCTCCGCGAGATCGACGCTGGGTCCGTGCTCCGCCGCCGCCTGCTTGCTGAAGTGCGCGTCGTACTGCTCTGTCGCCTCCAGCCGCTCGGGGCCGAGCGACTCGGAGGCTCCTTCGGCCAGCCGCCAGCTCGCCGCCAGCCCCTGGACGAAGGCCTCCGCCTCCGCCAACGGCTCGGAGGTGTGCCACATCCCAGGCGCCAGCCCTGGGCCCGCGGGAATGGCCTCCTTGTCAGAACAGATGGGAAACGTTCCCAAGCCCCCAGGTACTAGGCCCTCTGGGGTGGCTCCGTGCAGATGCCCTTGGGCGTCGGGGAGGTCTTGAAAATCAGTGCCTCCCTGATCTCCCAGCCCTGGCAGCGGAGCGCGCTCTGCCGCCAGTGCATCGGCCTGCGCCAGGAGCCTCGGCTCCAACTCGGCCACGTGGATCACCCGAGCATGAGAGGGCAAGCCGCCTCCCGCCCAAGGATCCTGGGTCTCGAGAACCCCAGAAGCCCCTCGGGTAGCCAGCGCCTCCGCCCAGCCGCTCTCGTCCGTGTCCACGTCCTCCACGCCGTCGGAAGCTCCAGTCGCCGCTGCGGCGCGCTCCAGCCTCGGCCCCCGCTGAGCAGCGCGGAGCTCGGCAGCCTTGGCCACCAGGATCCGCGCTCCCGGCGCCGCGGCGTGCAGCGCGACGTTGCGGCGCAGCTTCTGCAACCAGGTCGGCGCCCGTCCAGCCACCAAAGCCGCCAGAGCTGGCAGCAGGCAGCGGATGCGCGCGCCGACCTCCGCGTCGCCGACGAGCGTGTCGATGGCCTCCTCGGCTTCCAACCTGCGGCGGTCGGCGTCCGCGAGCTGCCGCTGCAGCCTCGCGACCAAACGATCCGCCGCCGCACGGGCTCCAGCTGCGCCCCGCAGTGGCGCTGCTGAGCCCCCTCCCGCAGCCATTTCAAGAGGTCCCGCGCAGCCGAAGACGGGCGGAGACACGACTTGAGCCAAAATGGCTACGGACGGTGAGGGTATTGGATCAGGAGTCGTTGGATAAGGAATCCGGGGTCTGAAAGCTGTGAGGCTTGGCCATGGATACACCACCACCACCCTCATCAGATAAGGAATCCTCCAGGGTCTGAAGCCTCCGAGGCACATTCCTTAACCAACGCTCCCACCGTATCTGCGCTGGGCCCCCCCTGGCGCGCCTCCGGTGCCGCCCCTGGCGCGCTCCGCGCGCCAGGTAGGGGAGCCCAGCGCAGATCCAAGAAATCCGCACGCACTGGCGAAAGGTGATGTCTCGAGACGTCGGGCCTCTGGGTTTTCGTTTGCACGCATCGTGGCCGGTGTTCGCTCCCTCGCGATGCGTCGCGGCAGTTCGGGCGGGGCGTTCCAGTGGGGGCCTCGCTTTCGATGTGGGCTCCCCCCCCGCCCAGGAGGGGGTCAGGACCACGGCTCCCCCCCTTGGTTTCAAGTCGAGCACGGCCCTCCACAGGGCCATTTTTCGACCATGTGTTTACAATGTTTGAATATATTTTGACTCTGATTCCTCGTCAAGAATCCGCCTGTAGGGGGACATGCCCGACCTAACCCTTGGCTGTGGCCGCTTGGACCTGCGCCGCCCTCGGCAGAGGGCGTGAGGCGAGTGCACGCCCTCAAAAATTCCTGCGCGCATCGCGCGCCACCCTCGAGCGGGGACGCAGACAGGCAACAAGGGCGCCCTCGAGGGCGCAAAGTTATTCGCGCTTCGCGGTTCGGCTCCGATTCCTCCTCTTCCTACTCCTCCTCCTCCTCCTCCTCCTCCTCCTCCTCCTCCTCCTCCTCCTCCTCCTCCTCCTCCTCCTCCTCCTCCTCCTCCTCCTCCTCCTCCTCCTCTTCTCCCCTGGGAGGCGGCGCGAGAGCGCGAAGTTATTCGCACTTCGCGCCTCGCGCAGCGCGAAGCGCGAAGTTGGGTGCCCTTAAGCAACACTTGCAGATTTTGAGTCAAAGTTCTGGAGCCCCCAGACCGTGCTACGTATAGCGGATTCTGCGAAAAAAACGCTCCGCACCGTCTTTTCCTCCAACTCCTCTTCTCGCGCCTCCTCCCCGTTCCCTTCCCCAGCTGAGGCAGAGGAAGAGTACCTGATGTGTGTGCACGCCAGTCGTTGAAGGTAAGTGTTCCGGGAGGTCCAGATCCGAATATGCTCCGAGCACCTTCCTGCTTCAGGAACAGATGTGTTGTTGCTGATTGTTATTATTCGGGTGGGCCCAAGCCCAATCTACGTTGTCCGCCTTCCTCTTTCATTGTTTCCACCTGCTTATTCCGACTGGCGGATAAATGTATACGCATGTGTGTATATGTATGTAGGTACGTTGGTATGTGTGTATGTGTGTACACGTGTATGTGTGTAAGTGCGTGTGTGTGTGTGTGTGAACGAGTGTATGCGTGCGCGTGTGTCTGTGTGCATGCGTGTATGTGCGCATGCGTGAATGTGTATATGCGTGTATGTGTGTATGCGTGTATGCGTGTATGCATGTATGCACGTGCGTGTGTTTGTGTCCATGTGTGTATGTGTGTACGTGTGTATGCGTGTCTGTGCGCATGTGTGTCAGTGTATGGCTGTCAGGTATTCTCGGCACTGCAGCCGAAGATCACGGGGCCACCGGGTCGCGCTGCAAAAGCACTCCGGGGGGGCGCGCGGTTGGCCCTCGCACCAGGAATAGCTACGGCACACGCCAGAGGGAAATGTTGCATTCGATCCTGCTCCTCCTCGTTTTGTCTCTCATGGAGACTTAGCATCGCTCGGACGCGTGCATTTTTCCTCGGCGGCGACCATCGAGGAGTGCAGCATCCTAGAGATCATCGGGCAACCAAAAAATAACACGCACACGACCGAAGCATTCACAGGGAACGGACGTCCGAGCGATGGCAAGGAGAAGGAGAGAAGGGATAACGAAAAGGTACCCAGACCGCCACCCTTTCCTTCGTCTTCCCCCTGTTCGGCCTCCCGGCAGGCCCTCGTTACCACCGCTGGATCCGCTTCGCAGTTCCACTCAGAACGCACCACAGGAGAGGCCCAGGTGGTAGCGGGCGGGGTCAGTACCCTTCGGATTCCCCAGGAGAGGGGAGGACGGAGCGAGAGGGAGCCCCTATAGGACAGAGAGAGAGAGAGAACAAAAAAAGAGAGAGAGAGAGAGAGGGAGAGAGGGGAGGATGGAGAGAGAGAGAGAGAGAACAACACAAACACACACACACACACACACACACACACATACACACACACACACACACACACATACACACACACACACACACAAATCATTTGTACGTATTAGGGGTACAGGGTCGGCGGCTCCCAGCCAGGTGCCTCGACGCTCCATGGTGCCTCGGGACCTCTGGGACCTCTCCCCCAACGGCCCCCATCCAGCCTCCGTCGACCCCTCCCCGGCCCCCCCCCCCCGCCCCCTGGTCCGAGATATCCCTGAGGTGCCGGGCCGAAGGGGTGGGCTGGCGGGCCGCCGCCTGAGCGCGTGCTCCCTCATATTTCCCCGCCTCCGCACGTGCTGTGCGAGTGCTCCGAGTTGAAGTCGGGCACGTCCCTCTACAGAAAGAAGACTCAAGCATAGCCAAAGGATAGTCCAGGGACGATGTTTCGACCAGGCTCGAAAATCTGTGATCCTCGTTTGGCTGTGCCTTGTTCTTCTTCCCACATCCGCCCTCAGGAGGACATGCCCGGCCCAACCTCGAGTGCGCCCCCCTCCCCGCCCCTGCCACGCCCCCTGCCCCCTCGGCCTCCATGCGCCGCGCCCTCGCCCTCCTCGCCCGGCCTGCCTGCTGCTCCGGCCCTTGCGTGGGCGCGCTCTGCCCGCGGCGCACGCCCGCTGCCGGGAGGGCCTTGCAGGCATCCCGGCGGCCGCGCTTTTTGATCCAGAGAGGTCCCGACGTACCGATGTTTTCCGCGCGGGGCCCGCGGGGGCCCGACCCTCTCCTCGAAGCACAAAGCAAGGGCGTGGAAAGCGCGCCTGCCCTGGTGTCCGAGGCGCCGTGCGCGGAACCTCCTGTGGGCTGACGGGGTAAACCCTGCACGTCGCGCGTGTCGCGCGGCGTCCTGGCGGCTCTCTGGCCTTTTGGGAGCTCCCAGGAGGTCTGCGGACCACGCACTTGCAACCCAGGGTAGGGGCGTTTTTTGCACCCCTCAAACAAAAGCAAAGGGGGCGGCCCCAAGAGGGGGGTTGACGACCACCGTCGGGCCGCTGGAGAGGGAGCCCTCTTCGTGGGGGAGGGGCCCAGCGTTCCCGAGCTGTGCTGCAGCTTCTCTAAGGGTTGTCGTTGGGTCTTCTGTGGGAGATCGAGGGTCGACTTTGGAAAAAGGGGGGCCTCGCTGCTTGTTTCAAAAGGGTTCCCTATGACAACGGTTCGACTGTAGGAGGGGGGGGATGTCGTGGCCGTGGCGGTGATGTCTCCTCCGATTTCGTGGCCCCTCGTCTTATCCTTCAAGACGGTCTTGAGCCACCCCTGGCCGCACACGTGCCTCGGGCCATGCTTTGCGACCTCCCCGCCTCCCTCTTGGACGTCCCCCTCCTCGGACGCCCCCGACAAAAACTTGCATAAAACGCACAAGTCGGACCGAGGCCTGAGATCGAGGTTGCTTCGGGGAGGGTGCCCTCAGGTTCCTCGTACTTCTTGTCGGCTGCTCTTGTGCATCCTCGGGAGGGGGCCCCTGGATGTTCTGCGTGTTCTGGCCGACGGAGGGTCTTATGTTCTTGAGGGATGCTCTTCTGGCGTTGGCCCGACTGTAAACGTAAATTCTCTCAGCTCCGCACGGGTTTCTTGGATCGGCGCCAGGCCCCCCGGGTGGCGCCCCCGGCGCTCCCACTGGCGCGCTCCGCGCCGCCATGGGGGGCTCAGCGCCGATCCAAGAAATCTGCGCGGACCTCCGAGAATTCGTGTTTATGCAGTTTCTTGTTCTTCCGTTTCCCCGGGGCCAGTTTGGCACCCCGACTCGTTCTCGTTACGGGCCCCGGGGCCCAGCAAGAGCCCCCCAGAGGCCGAAAGTTGCGAAACACCTCCGCGCTGAATGTCTCGAGACGTCGGGGGTCTGGGCTTTCGCTTTTCATACATCGAAGAGCAGAAAACGGCACAAACATAGACTTTCGGAGCTCCACGCGGATTCCTTGTATCTGCGCTGGGCCCCCCATGGCGGCGCCTCCGGCGCTGCCCCTGGCGCGCTCCGCGCGCCAGGTAGGGGAATCCAGCGCGGATCCAAGACATCCGCGCGGATCGGCGCACGTTTATGTCTATGCTGATTTCCTGCTCCTCCCATACATACCTGCGCCGTGGGCGGGCCCTGCAGGCCTTCATTGCCAGACGCCCGGACGGTCGCGCGGCCGTCCACGGCGCGGCCGCCCTTCCCCGCAGCTCGAGAGCTCGTCTCCGGCGGCCGCAGCCTCGCTGCGGGGCCGCTTGCTTCTGCTGCTTCCCCGCCAGAACAGGCCGCAGAGCCTGCGGCGGGCGCCGCCCTGCGCGGCGGGCGCGGCGCCGCGGGTATCACGGCCCCTGCGCGGCGGGTACAGCCCCTCGCCGCCCGGGGGCCGCGCGGCGCCGCCGCGGCGGGCCCGAGGACGACCGGGGGAGGAGGAGGAGGAGGGGGAGGAGGAGGAGGAGGAGGAGGAGGAGGAGGAGGAGGAGGAGGAGAGGAGGAGGAGGAGGAGAGGAGGAGGAGAGGAGGAGGAGGGATGGAGGGAGGAGGGATGGGAGGGGAGGGAGGAGGGGAGGAGGGATGGAGGGAGGAGGGAGGAGGGAGAGGAGGAGGGAGGAGGATCCTTCGCCAGAGGGACCTCTGGTGCGGGCCCACTGGGGTCCCCCGATCGCCGACTGCGGTGCGGCGGTGACATCGTGCGCGCTTGTGCTTGCCCCCCTCCCCCCGCGCACCCCGAAGAGCCGCGCCCCCTCGCGCCCCCCAAAAAGCCGCGCCCCCTCTTGCCCAGGGTCGCTCTGGCGCTTGGTGGAGGGGAGCCTCGAGACAGGGGGTCCGTGCAGACGGGGCTCCGCCAGAGCGGGCCCCTGCAGAGCCAGTGCACGCAGGATCCTGCAGAGCCCCACTGGCTCCTGCTCCTCCTCCTCCTCCTCCTCCTCCTCCTCCTCCTCCGCCTCCTCCTCCTTCCTCCTCCTCGTCCTCCTCCTCCTCCTCCTCCTCCGCCTCCTCCGCCTCCTCCAGGGCTTGCACTGACCCGGGTCAGCAGATCTCCTTAGTAAGGGGGGGAGGGAGAGGGGGAGGGTGGAGGCCAGGGGTCCGAGGCCTCCGACGCACCGAAGGATATGCCATTCGAAGGTTTTTCCTCGTTTTCGGCCTCTCGGAGCCCTCGCTGGGCCCCCGGGGCCGTCAAAACACCGTCCACGATACGAAGCCAGCCCCTGGGGAGGCTTCGTGGGCCCCGTTTTGAGAAAGCAGTACTTCGGATCTCTGGGGAGTGGGTAAGCGAGGGGTGGGCGAGGGCCAGGGCAAGAGACAGGGACAATAACAATATTCAAACAAGATAGAGACAGAAACGGAAAGAGAAAAAGAGACAGCTATATATATATATATATATATATATATATATATATATGTATGTGTGTGTTCTGTCCCTGACATCTCTTGCTGTGTTCTCGAGGGCGACCGCTCGACAGGATGTCGTTTCCATAATCCTTTTTGGCTCTGTAGTTTCAGAGGGCCGCGCTCACACCTTCCATGTGGCCATGGTTGGCTGACCGCGGCGCCAGCCTCGCCCTCGGCTACCTCGAGCGCTGCCCTGCGGCGCCGAGCTGCCCGCCCTGCCCGAGCTGCAGCCTCTCCTGCGCGCACGTCGCGTGCCCAGCCGCGCCGCCGTGCCCGGCTTGCCCCGCGGGGGCCTTCTCAGCGGCCGCGCCCCAGGAGGCGCCAGCCGCTCCGCGGGGCCCCCAGGCGCCGCCCACCGGGCCGTGCCCGGAGCCAGCGCCCTGCGCGGGCGGGTCAGGAGGCTGGTGGATCTTCCTGCTGGGCCTCATCGTCGGCGTGCTCCTGAGCGTGCTGGCCTGTGCAGCCTGGCGAGCGGCGGTGGCAGCCGCCCGGGCCCTGGTCGCCCCTCGGGCGAGGCCCGACGCCCCCGCCCTGGCGGACGAGCTGCCCGCTGCCGCCGCCGTCCCAGGCGGTCCCTCAGAGGCGACACCATCGACCTTGAGGAGGCGGCATGGCCCGCACGCTTGACGTTCCAGAGCGGCAGATCTTAGTGGATTTCTTCGACGACCCCAACGGGTTTCGATGGCATATGCGATTGCTCGTCCTGGCCACGCCCAACCCTGGGCAGTGGATATGTTCGACGCCAGACCTGAGCATTCAGTTCATCGACGTCACCACCCACAGGGTGATCCCTCACGCGGGACTCGGAGTTCCCGCGGCGGGTCAGAGGCGAGGTCTACGCCTTCGATCCTTTGACCCCCGAGGAGCTCCAGCAGGTCCGCCGAGAGGCCAAGGAGCTGCTGGCCGTCTACGGGCTCACGGGGGGCGCGGACGCGCAGCCCGAGGGTGGGCGCTGGCTGATCGCCGACCCCGCGCACCCGGGCTTCGGCGACGCGCTCCCCGCCGCGGCCCTTGCAGATGCCGACAGCCTCATCATCCGAGGCGACCGCGGCCTCGCCTGTGTGGACGAGGACTGGCTCGCCGTGGAGAGGGTGCTGGACGAGGACCTGGACAACTGGAGATTGCTCAAGTCGACGGGCGCTGGTCGCGACAGGCGGATCCTCGGCGACGAGCGCGCGAACGGGGTGCCCGTGCTCTCTCTCGCTGCCGCGGCGAGGGCCAGCAGCAAGGCCCTTCGGCCTGGCTGGCCCTTCCGCGGCGACGCCTGCGCCCCGGAGCTTGTCACGGCGCTCGTCGCGGCGGGGATCGCGCTCATCGCCCGCCACCTGGACTGGAGAACGAAGTCGGGGGTCAGTACTACGTCGGGGGTGTGCCGGACGCACCGCCGCATCTGCGAAGGCCTCGACCAGGCCGTCTGCTACGACCAACTCGACTTCGCCAACTGCGCGGTCATCGAGCACCTCGCCCGCTGGCTCTACGAGGTGGAGTCGGCGGTCAGGAGGAACCCGAAGGTGCCAGACTTCACGAACCTGGACGACATCTTCGCGGCTCCCATGGCCGAGGACGGGCGGATGCAGCTGCCGACCTTCTCCAAGTGGGTCTCCTCGCTCCGCCGCGACGAGGCTCAGATCATGAAGCAGGAGCGGCTCTGGAGCGAGGAGCACGGCATCGACCACACCAAGCACAAGGGCAAGGACGGCAAGGGGCCAGGCCGCGGCGGCGGCAAGGGCCCCAACCCCTCTGCCGAGCAGGGGGCTTCGGCCCCTGGGCGCCCGGGTCAACGGGGCAGGTCCTCTGGCTACGCTTGCTTCGACAACGCCTGCTGCCCGGGCGCCCCCCTCGTCGCCATCTCTGTGCTGACGCTCCTCGTGGACGCCCCCCTGGTCGGTGGAGGCCCCGACGTGAGCTACTGCACGGACGAGCTTGGCGGTCCGATGATGCGGGAGATGGCCCTCGACCCCGCCAAGGACTACCGCGCCATCCAGGGCCACAGTCACGGAGACCCCTTCCCCCTCCCGCTGTCTGGGGAGGTGCTCGCGCGCGGCGGCCATGCTGGGCCTGCTTCGCGGTCGCGAGCGCGGCGCGCGCGCGAGGCGATCGGGCCCCTGAACGCCCTCGACGCCCCATCGCGGGCCCTTCGGGCGCACCAGCCTTCCTCGAGCCGTCGCCTCACGGAGGCGCAGCGCTCGATCATCTCGCGCGTCAGCCGGCGCATCGAGAGCTACGGAGAACGACCCGACATCCTGCCCGCCACCGCCTACGCCGACCCCATCAAGAGTCACGACTTGTACTCGGGGCAGCCGATGAACCTGAAGCCGTACGACCCCAGCCTTCTCAAGGTGCTCCACCGCGACCGACGCCCCCAGGAGCGCCGCGGCTGCCTGGGCACCGAGGGCCGCTGGTACCTTGACCACGCCGACGAGCTTATCTTCAGGACTGAGGCCGAGCTTGACGTCCTCCAGGAGAGCGAGCTGATCCAGCCCATCACGCCGCATTGGGACCCGATCCTGAAGAACAACCGCCGCGCCAGTATAGACTTCATCAAGCGCCTCGCCTCCGCAGGCCTCGTCGGGCACAGGCTCTCCATCCGCGGCCGCATCGGCGCCTTCTGCGTGGGCGAGAAGGACGGATCCCTCCGCCTCGTCCTCGACGGGCGTGAGCCCTCCTCGCTCCCAGGAGGCCGCCCCGCACCGCCTCGCAGGGCTCGACCTCTCTGACCAGGCCCTGCGGTCCCAGGGCGTCGATCCCCAGGCGGCCGACATCCACGCGGCGGGCCTGGACCTGAAGGATGGGTTCTACCAGTTCGCGAACGACGACCTCTCGGACTGGTTTGGGTTCAACTACCCCGAGGCCGCGTCCGACTTCGGCGACCCGCTGGTGTACATCCCCGCCGACGGCCGCTTCATCCAGATGTCGAGCGACACTCGGATCTTCGCGGTCCTTCGGGGTCTGCTGATGGGTTGGTCGTGGCCCCTCCTCTTCTGCCAGGATCTTGGAGGAGGCCCAGTGCAAGGGCCTTCTGAGCTTGGGATGTGAAGGCGGACGCCGCTTGGTGCACGAGAGGTGCCCCGCGCCCTTGCCGGCGCCCGGCTGCCCCCTGTCACAGCCCTACGTGGACAACGCCAACGTCATCGGCCTCAGCCGCAGGGACACCGAGCACGCGCTGCGCGGCATCCAGCACGTCCTGGACTACTTAGGCATCGACTACCACGACCTGGTGGAGCCCACGAAGTTGCACACCACGGTGGGCGTCGTGCTCGACACGGCTGCGCGCCGCCTCCGCCACACGGGGGCTCGCGCTTGGCGCCTGTGCCTTGGCGTGGTGCATTTGCTCCGTGTGCGTCGTGCATCTGGCCGTGCCCTTCGAGTCGTGCACGGCCACCTGGTCAACCACTTCATGATCACGCGGCCAGCGCTCGCGGCGCTGGACGAGGGGCACCGCTTCATCGCGCAGCACCTGGACGCGCGGCCCCCCCTCGGCCGCCTCCTGCTGGACGAGCTCCGCGTGGTGAAGGGTATGCTGCTGCTGGCCGGCGTGGACCTCGCCGCCCCCTGGTCGCGTGTAGTCTACTGCAGCGACGCGTCGGGCGGTGAGTTGCGTGGCTGGGCGGGCTGGCCTTTCGCCGTCGCGGGGAACGGCGGCTACGCCCTCCACGAGACGGCCTGCGTCGACTACGAGGTCATGCAGGCTTTCAGGTACCGCGAGCGCTGGAGGTTCAAGATGGAGGAGGAGGAGCTGGTCACGCCGGGGGCCCCGAGCGACGAGATCCGCGGCTGGACCCCTGAGCCCACGGCCACCTCCTGCTCATCGCCGGCCTCCTGGCCCCCAGCTCCAAGCCCGACCGACGCCTCCCTCGCACGAGGACCGTCATCGTGCAGGGCGCCGCGCCAGCTCTGGACGACGCCCTCCTGGTCCGCAGCCGTTGGAAGATGATCGCGCGAGGCGCCTTCAGGTACAAGGCCTCCATCCACGTGAAGGAGGCTCGGACTCAGCTCCTCGGCCTCGTCCGCGCCTCGCGCGATCCCCGCATGCACGGCCTCCGCGTCGGCAGCCTGGGCGACAACATGGCGGCGCTCCTCAGCTTCGAGAAGGGGCGCGCCCGTGACAGGGCCCTTCTCCAGCTCTGCCAGGTCAGCGCCGCCCGCCAGATCGGGTGCGAGATCCAGTGGAAGCAGCGCTACTGCGAGTCAGGCCGCAACCCGACGGACGCCGACAGTCGTGCTGCTGACCTGGGACATGTCCTACCTGATCATCCCCAGCGTGGCTGCTCGCGGGCCCTGGCCGTCATCGAGTCGGCCAACGCGGGGCTTGCCACGGAGCCCGCGGGGCCCCCTGCTCGCGCGCGGCGCCCCGCACCCTGTGGGCCGGCCGCTGGTCTCCTGCCTGGCGGGGCGGCCGCGCGCCTTGCCAGGGTCGGCGCCTTCGCGCGGCGGAGGCCCCCTCGGGCTGGCGCCGCGCACGGGCGCCCAGCGCCCGAGCCACCTCGCGCTGCCCCACAGGCCTCGCCGCACGGACAGCCGTGCCAGCGCGCCCGCGGGGACCGCAGCCGCTGCCGGGCATTTTGCGAGCTCTACGCGGGCACCGGTAGGCTCACGGCAGCCGTCAGAGACGTTCGTTTGCACTGCACTCCACACATCGAGATTGGAAATGGTAAGCGTTTCGACGTCCATCATCATTCTGTCTTTCGTATTTTATCACGCTGGACTCGCCTCAAGAAGCTTTGGTATATTCATTTCGGTACTCCGTGCACTTTCTGGTCACTCGCTACTGGGCCCCACCGGGACTCTCATCAGCTTCAAGGGCTTCGAGCTGCGCGTGCTACCTTACGGCTCTTACGGCTATGTCATCAGTACGGCATACACTGGTCTCTGGAGAACCCGGCTGGGTCCAAGCTCTTCAATTGGGACCCCCTCACGGACTTCCTGAAGACCTCAGGTGGCAACTGGGCCCTCCTCCACTACTGCCAGTACGGCTGCACCTATAAGAAGCCTACGTACCTCGTGTCGAGCCTCCCAGAGATCACATCTCTCGAGCGCCTCTGCCCAGGGAACCACAGCCACGAGATCCTCCAGGGCAAGGTATCCCTCACGTCACCCTCTGGGGCCATCCGCAGACATTGGAAGACCAGCCTTGCGGGAGCCTACCCACCTGAGCTCTGCCGCAGGTGGGCTCGCCTCCTCGCGGCCTGTGCCCCCCGCGCTGCACGCTGTGCTCATGCCGGTGACCCGCTCGGCGACCACTGGGAAACTGAGCTGGCGGCCAACTTCCCAGGCGGAGGCGTCCAGCCCCAGCGGCCGCAACCCTCCTGCCCTTCGGGGTCGCCGCCCGAGTGGCCCGCCTCGGCGCCGCAGTGGGGCGCCGCCTGGTCCAAGCCTGCCGCCGCTGGCGGGCCGGGGCGCACGCGGCAGAGAGCGTCGGGGTGCGCCGGCGAGAGCGGGCGGTCGGTGCGGACAGGCCCTACCCCAAGCACCAGCGTGTCCAGCCCCGCACCGTCGCCTTGCACCGCGAGGCCCACCGCAACTTCAGCCAGTGGGCGGCCGAGCAGCACCTCCGCCAGGTGTCCATGGACGAGACAGACCTGGCCATGACGAGGTACCTCGACCACATGTAAATCCAGAGGCTCAGCATCGCCCACGCCAGGAACGCCGTCCACGGGACGATCTTCGTGAAGGACTACCCGCGACGATCGCCTACCACCATGTACCGTGCCAAGGACGCCCTGGCCGGATGGTTCAAGGCAGGGCCCGACCGCGTCAGAGATCCGCTGCCCTGGGAGGCGGCGGTGCTGATCGCCGACAACCTCGCCGAGAGAGACCGCGAGGGGGTCGCCGCCGCTGGGGCCCTGCTCGCCAGCTTCGACGGGTACATCAGGCCGAGCAACACCCTGGCCATCACGAGCCGCGAGGTGAGCCAGCGCCAGGCGGGATCCAATCCCAACTACCCCAGCCTCGTGGTCACGATCGCGCCCCAGGCCGACGACCACGGCCAGCAGCCCGCCCCATCGACCAAGTCGGGGGACCACGACTGCACCATCGTCTTCGGCGACCAAGCCAGCCTCAAGGCCAACAGGGGCATCTGCCGCGACGCTCTGCTCTGGGCCTCAAGGAAGGCCCGCCGCGGCAGGCCCCTGTTCGACATCAGCCTCGCAAAGTACGAGCAGCTCTTCAACCGAGCCGTGTCCGACGTAAAGCTGAGCTCTCTCAGGGTCACGCCGCGCTGTGCCCGACACGGAGGCCCGAGCACCGACGCAGCTCTCAAGTTGCGCCCTCTTGGGGCCATCCAGAAGAGAGGCCTCTGGCGCTCGGCCTCCACCGTGCGGCGCTATGAGAAGCATGGCACACTCATGCGCCAGATTGCAAAGATGACGTCCTCCCAGCTTCGCTCTGTGCCCGCAGCCCTTCAGAGGCTGCAGAATATGTTCAAGATTTGATGCCCCACCCACCCTGCCCTAGCAGTCCGTTTTACGGGGTACGGGACGAGGTGATCATCTCGATAATTCAGGCTTTTCTCTTGTACTGTGGCGACGCCACAGCAGAAGCGACGCTCTTGAGTGGAACCCTCTGGCTAATCAGTTATATGTCGCGCTTCGCGCACTGCATGGCCCTTCTGCCCACGTCTGCTCTGGTCGCCCGTGTAGAGAGGCCTACTGGTGCGTAGCAATGTTCTGTCCCTGACATCTCTTGCTGTGTTATCGAGGGCGACCGCTCGACAGGATGCCGTTTCCATAATCCTTTTTGGCTCTGTAGTTTCCCTCCCTCCCTCCCTGGGATGAGGTGATTATCTCGATAATTCAGGTTTTTCTCTTGTACTGTGGCGACGCCACAGCAGAAGCGACGTTTTTGAGTGGAACCCTCTGGCTAAAGAATTCTTCACGCTTCGCGTATCCCCACCAGCCCATCTCAAAACAGCAACTCTTGCGAAGCATGCCGACAGTCGTGTTTTTCAGGCGTGTTTCCGCCTGCCCCCGCATATCTCCCCTGTTCCTCTTTCCTCCCGCCTCCTTGTACATCCTCCTTGTGGTGGGAGCGGGAGAAGGACGAGGCGGAGGAGGAGGGAGAGAAAGCGCTCCTCGTGGTTTGAGTCGTTTGGGGTTTCTCGTCCTGGTGTGAGTCGTTCGGGCCCTTCTTCCTGGTGTGAGTCGTTCGGGCTCTTCGTGGTGTGAGTCGTTCGGGCTCTTCGTCCTGGTGTGAGTCGTTCGGGCTTCTCGTGGTGTGAGTTGTTCGGGCCCCTCGTCCTGGTGTGAGTCGTTCGGGCCCCTCCTCCTGGTGTGACTCGTTCGGGCTCCTCGTGGTGTGAGTCGTTCGGGGCCCTCGTCGTGGTGTGAGTCGTTCGGGCTCCTCGTGGTGTGAGTCGTTCGGGCGCCTCGTCCTGGTGTGAGTCGTTCGGGCCCTTATTCCTGGTGTGAGTCGTTCGGGCTCTTCGTGGTGTGAGTCGTTCGGGCTCTTCGTCCTGGTGTGAGTCGTTCGGGTTTCTCGTGGTGTGAGTTGTTCGGGCCATTCGTCCTGGTGCAAGTCGTTCGGGCCCCTCGTAGTAGGAGTAGTAGTAGTAGTAGTAGTAGTAGTAGTAGTAGTAGTAGTAGTAGTAGTAGTAGTAGTAGTACTAGAAGCAGTAAGGGGTAATAGCACTAGCAGTATCAGTACCAGTAGCATTAGCAGTAGCAGTAGCCGTCGTAGTAGAATTAGCCGTGGTAGTTGTAGTAGTAGCAGTAGTAGCAGTAGTAGTAGTACTAGTAGTAGTACAAGTAGGAGCAGTAGTAGCAGTAGTCGTTTTAGTAGTAGTAGTAGTAGTAGGAGGAGGAGGAGTAGTAGTAGTAGTAATAGTAGTAGTAGTAGTAGTAGTAGTGGTAGTAGCAGTAGTAGTAGTAGTAGCAGTAGTAGTAGTAGTAGTAGTAGTAGTGGTGGTATTACCAGTACCAGCGGTAGTCGCGCACGTAGTCGTCAACGCCGTCGTCGCAGTAGTTGTCTCAGTAGCAGTAGCAGTCCCTAGAGCAGTGGTCTATATGGAAGTAGTAGTAGCAGTAGTAGTAGTAGTAGTAGTAGCAGTAGTAGTAGTAGTGGTAGTAGTAGTAGTAGTAGTAGTAGTAGCCGTAGCACCATGAGTAGAAGTAGTAGTACTAGATTTAGAAGTAGTAGTAGTACGAGTAGTAGTAGTAGCAGCAGTAGTAGTAGTAGTAGTAGTAGTAGCAGTAGTAGTGATGGTAGTCTTAGTAGTAGTAGTCGTAGTAGTAGTAGTAGTAGTAGTAGTCGTCGTAGTAGCCGTAGTAGTAGTAGTCGTGGTAGTAGCAGTAATAGGACGAGTAGTAGTAGTAGAAGCAGTAGTCTTAGTACTGATAGCAGCAGTAGTAGTAGTCCCAGTAGAAATAGTAGCAGTAGTACTAGTAGCAGTGGTAGTGGTAGTACTAGTAGTAGTAGCAGTAGTAGTAGTAGTAGTAGTAGTAGAACTAGAACTAGTAGTAGTAGTAGTAGTAGTAGTAGTAGTTGTAGTAGTAGCAGCAGTAGTAGATGATGTAGTAGTAGTAGTAGTAGTAGTAGTAGTAGCAGTAGTCGTAGTAGTATTAGTAGTAGTATAGTTAGTAGTAGTAGTAGTAAGTAGTGTAGTAGTAGTAGTAGTAGTAGTGTAGTAGTAGTGGTAGTCGTAGTAGTCGTAGTAGTCGTAGTAGTCGTAGTAGTAGTCGTAGTAGTAGTCGTGAGTTAGTAGTTAGTAGTATATTAGTAGTATAGTAGTCGTAGTACTAGTACTAGTAGTACTAGTACTAGTAGTAGTAGTAGTAGTAGTAGTAGTAGTAGTAGTAGTAGTAGTAGTAGTAGTAGTAGTAGCAGTAGTAGTAGTAGTAGTAGTAGTGTCTGTTTGGGAGCCTCTTGGAGGCCTTTTGGGGCGTCTTGGGGGCCTCTTGGCGGCCCCAGGGGCTTCTAGGAGCGTCTTGGGTGCCTTGGGGGAGCCTCTTCGGGCCTCTTGGGGGCCTCTTGGAGGCCGTTTGGGGCGTCTTGGGGGCCTCTTGGCGGCCCCAGGGGCTTCCAGGAGCGTCTTGGGTGACTCGGGGGAGCCTCTCGGGGCCTTTTGGGGGCTTCTTGGGGGCATCTTGGGGGCCTCTTGGAGGCCTCTTGGGGCCTCTTGGGGCTCTTTGGGAGGGTCTGGGAGGTATCTTGGGGCCATCTTTCGGGCGATCGATCACAGCTGGGGCGAGCACGTTTCTGCCCCCCCCGTCGGGGCCACAATCCTCGTGAGGGGTGTCGAATTTTAGCCACCCCCCAGGAGTCGAAAAAGACACCTCCAACGACCCGCGGAAGGACCTTTCCAGGCCCAGGGGGAGGGGGTAGGGGGAGGGGTAAACCCCTCCCCGAAGGGGAAGAAGGGGGTTGAGAACAGAGCGGGCTCTCTAAACCACTCACGCCCAAAGGGCTGGTGGGACTAGTAGTAAGTAGTAGTATAGCAGTAGGTAGTAGTAGTAGTAGTAGTAGTAGTAGTAGTAGTAGTAGTAGTAGTAGTAGTAGTTAGCAGTAGTAGTAGCAGTAGCAGTAGCTAGTAGTAGTAGTAGTAGTAGTAGTAGTAGTAGTAGTAGTAGTAGTAGTAGTAGTAGTAGTAGGTAGTAGTAGTAGTAGTAGTAGTAGTAGTAGTAGTTAGTAGTAGCAGTAGTAGTAGTAGTAGTAGTAGTAGTAGTCGTCGTAGTAGTGGTAGAAGTAGTAGTAGAGTCTTGGGGGAGCCTCTTGGGGCCTCTTGTCTTCGGGGCCTCTTGGCGGCCCCAGGGGCTTCTAGGAGCGTCTTGGGTGCCTTGGGGGAGCCTCTTCGGGCCTCTTGGGAGCCTCTTGGAGGCCGTTTGGAGCGTCTTGGGGGCCTCTTGGCGGCTCCAGGGGCTTCCAGGAGCGTCTTGGGTGCCTCGGGGGAGCCTCTTGGGGCCTCTTGGGGGCCTCTTGGGGGCCTCTTGGGGCCATCTTGGGGGCCTCTTGGGGCCTCTTGGGGCTCTTTGGGAGGGGTCTGGGAGGTATCTTGGGGCCATATTTCGGGCGATCGATCACAGCTGGGGCGGTTTTTTTCTGCCTCCCCCCGTCGGGGCCAGAATCCTCGTGAGGGGTATCGAATTTTAGCCCTCCCTGGAGTCGAAAAAGACCCCTCCAACCACCCGCGAAACGCCCTCTCCAGGCCCAGGGGGAGGGGGTAGGGGGAGGGGTAAACCCCTCCCCGAAGGGGAAGAAGGGGGGTTGAGAACAGAGAGAGCTCGCTAAACCACTCACGCCCAAAGGGCTGGTGGGATTATATGTCGCGCTTCGCGCACTGCATGGCCCTTCTGCCCACGTCTGCTCTGGTCGCCCGTGTAGAGAGGCCTACTGGTGGCGTAGCAATATATATATATATATATATATTATATATATATGTATATATATATATATAATTATATATATAATAACACAAAATATATATAATATATATATATATATATATACCTATACGACCACCCTTCGGGTGATAAGGAGGTTCGGGGGGGGGAGGAACCAACGTCTCACTCGATCGGTCTCACTATCGATCTCACTATCGATCTCAGTATCGGTCTCGCTCGATCGATCTCCCTCGATCGATCTCACAATCGATCTCACAATCGATCTCACTCGATCTCACTCGATCTATCTCACACTCGATCTCACTCGATCATCATCATCATCATCATCATCATCATCATCATCATCATCATCATCTTCATCATCATCATCATCATCGTCATCATCATCATCATCATCATCATCATCATCATCATCATCATCATCATCATCATCATCATCATCATCATCATCATCACCATCATCATCATCATCGCGGGACACCGGGACGGCGACACCGCGGGGGGACACCGCGGGACACCGCGGGACACCGGCGGGACACCGCGGGCCAGAGGCCGCCCGGAAGGGAGACATTTGGTCCGGCCGCGCCTCAGCCACACGGGACACCAGCGGGACACCGGCGGGACACCGCGGGCCCCCGGCCGCCCGGAAGGGAGACATTTGGTCCGGCCGCGCCTCAGCCACAGGAGACTTTCTTCTCGCCCGCCCACGCAGCTTCGCCTCGCCCGCACGCACGGCACGCACGAACACGAATCCGAAATCGATTTCCCGGTAGGGGGGCTCTCCGTTCCATGTCGATCTCACCCCCTCGCCTCCGATATAGATTTATATATATACACAGAATATGAGTGTATGCAGATATACACCAATATATATATACATATATATATATATATATATATATATATATTAAATTAAGATGTAGCTACATCTAAGTACACTTATAGATCGAAAAATGTATACATATATAAATATAGAGAGAGCAACGAGAGAGAGAGAGGACAAACATAGAGAGAAAGAGAAAGATAGAGAGAGAGAGAGGGGAAGGGAGGGTAGAGGAGAGGAGGGCAGAAGGAGAGGACGGGAGGCCCAGACCTGTCCAGTGGCTTCTGTCCGTCAGCCCCCCTCTTACCCCCCCTCCCCCCTTGTCCTCTGCTGGTGCTCTCCCAGCGGGCCGAGGTCGCGCCGCCCGGGGGGCCGCGGGCCTCGGCGGCAACCTCGCGAGCCCATCCCAAAAGAAACATATCTCCTCGGCGCTGGCATCGGTTGCTCCCGTCCGTCCCTTCGTCGTCGTCGTCGTCGTCGTCGTCTGGCCTGGTCTCCAGGACGCAAAAAACGGACCCGGACGGATCCTGGAGGTCCTTTCCCGTTCGCGGGCTCCTGGACCCAAGGCCCCGTTTCCTTTGTGCCAGTTTTGTCGTCGTCGTTTGTCTCGGGACGTTTTCGATTGAAGATTTGAAGGTTTTCGGGCGTTTCTGGACGCAGTTCGAAATGCTGGTCAGGGTAGACCTGAGAGGGGTCTGTGGACGGGTTTTGAGCGGATGTCGTCGTCGTCTTCCTGCTCTTGTTCCTCCCACACGCCCTCCCCCTCCTTGCCCCTTCTCCCATTCATCTTCCCTGCTCCCCTTCTTCCGTCCCGCTACCCTGCCTGCTCCTCTCCATTGTTCCCCCGTGCCATCGCCGACCCCGTCCACCTCCCTCTTCACAGCAGGCCTCCCCCCCTGCCGCCTGGCAACCCCGCTGCGACATCCACTCACTGCTCGAGTCGTCCTCCCTCCAGTGTCAGAGCGCCCGCTGCGCCCAGGTGCCTGCTTCATGGTGGACCCGCGTCGCCGATGCATCGCCAGTGCGCATCGCTTTGCCGATGCATCGGCGATGCATCGCAAGTACGCGCCCGCGCGCGCGTGCGCACGAGCCAGCGGTACACACAGCACGCGTGCGAGTTGTGCGCCGTGGCGCGCGAGAGCACACGACCCCCAGCGCACCGACGACGCGGGGGAGCGGGTTCGATCTTCCAGGAAAGGGCAGGGGCCCAGGGCATTCATTCTGTAGTGTCACTCTCCCGGGTGCCATGCTGGGGGTGGGCCGGCTGTTTTTTGTTGAATGATGACGTCAGGGTGGGCCGGCGGATTTTTTGTCTAAGGGTGTCCCGAGCGAAATGTTTCGTTTACAGAATGTGTTGAGGATGTCTCGAGCGAAGCGCTCGTTTTGAAGAGTTGGGGGAGGCTCGAGCAAACGCTTGTTTTCTCTTGCCCAGGTCGCCCAGGCAGATGTTTAATGTGCGGATGCGTAATGGATGTCTCTAGCGAAACGTTCGTTCACACGTGTCCAGGTCGCCCGAGCGGATATCTGACATGAAAATGTGTCGGGGACATCTCGAGCGAAACGCGTGCTTTCGCATGCCCAGGTCGCCCAGCGGATGCCTAACATGAGGATGCGTAGAGGATGTCTCGGGCGGGGCGTTTTTGGGTCACGTGTCTAGGTTGGCCAGGCGGATGTCTAGCATGAGGATTTGAGCGAAACGCTTGTTTTCGCGTGCCCAGGTCGCTGGGGGGATGCCGGACATGAAGATGAGTTGGGACTGTCTCGAGCGAAAAGTTTGTTTTCACGTGTCCAGGTCGCCCAGTGGATGTCTGGCATGAGGATGTGTAGAGGATGTCTCAAGCAAAACGCTTGTTTTCACGTGACCAGGTCGCCCAGGCGGATGTCCAACATGAGAATGGATTCAAGATGTCTGGAGCGAACCGTTATTTTTCACGTGTCCAGGTCGCCCAGGCGGATGTCTGACATGAGGATGCGTTGAGAGTGTCTCGAGCGAAACGCTTGTTTACACGTGTCCAGGTCGCCCAGCGGATGTCTGGCATGAGGATGTGTAGAGGACGTATCAAGCGAAAGGCTTGTGTGCATGCCCAGGTCGCCCAGGCGGATGTCTGGCATGAGGATGTGTTCAGGATGTCCGGAGCGAACCGTTATTTTTCACGTGTCCAGGTCGCCCAGGCGGATGTCTGACATGAGGATGTGTTCAGAGTGTCTCGAGCGAAACGCTTGTTTGCACGTGTCCAGGTCGCCTAGGTGGATGTCTAGAATGAGGAGTTGGGCTGGATGTCTCAAGCGAAACGACTGTTTTCACGTGTCCAGGTCGCCCAGGCGGATGCCTAACATCAGGATGTCTTGATGATCTCGAGCGAGACGCTTGTTGTTGACGTGTTCAGGTCGCCCAGCCGGGTGTCTAGCATCAGGATGCTTAGAGGAGGCCTCGAGCGAAATGTCTGCTGCAGGAGAGCGCGTCGAAGCCCAACCCCACCCGTCCGTGGGGCGTCCCTTGGCGCGCTGGCGCATCCCTTGTGAGGCCGTTTCGTGCGCGTGATAGCACGGTGTGCGCGTTGCAGAGCGTAGCCCGCTGCTGGCCCATTTTACGCGGTGTTCGCGCGAAGTGACGTTGAACAATCGTTTCTACGGCGCATCCTTTGCGACACTCTGGCGTGACTTGCCCTGGCACGTCCCCCAGCACGCCCATCGGCGTGGCACATTCCATGGCTCGTCCTCTGTCGCATTTCCTGGCGCGTCCTCAGGCGTTTCCGCTGCCCGTTCCGTGGCGTGCCCATTACCGCGTCCCTTGGCATGACGTCCTCTGGCCCGCCCCGTGGCACGCGCCTTGGCACGTCCCGTGGCAGGGCCCTGACACGTCCAGGGCACGTCCCCCAATACGTCCCCCGACACGTCCCCTGGCGCATCCACAAGGGCTTCTGGCACATCCTCTGACGTGTCCGTGAGCTTGTGTCCCGTGTCGTGTCGTCCCTTTTCGGAGCTGAGTCGGATTCTGAGCTCGAATTGAATGAACGTCCACTTCAACCAGCTCTGGTCCAGCTAATATGTGCTCAGGCAGCTCGAGCTAAAGATCCAGATCAGTTCGGTCAAGACTGGGATGCTAAGGAGGACTCGATCCACAACGCTATAGAGCTCAATCGCGGCACAGCACGTCGCAGTTCAGCACGGCACAGCACAGCAAAGCCTTTGGCAAGGTACGTCAAGATCGATATGCTCAGTGTTGGAATTGCCCGTCGCCCATTGAGGTGGTCCAACAATCCTCCTCCCCGTGCCCAACAATCCTCCTCCCCGGCTCCAACAATCCTCCTCCCCGGTGTCGCGTCCCGCTCCTCCCCCTCCCCCTCGACCTGCCTACAGATTGGGGCCCATGCCAAGAAGCACCCGGCTTGCCTCCTGGGTGCCCTTCTCCTCCTCCTCCTCCTCCTCCCCCTCCTCCTCCCCCTCCTCCTCCCCCTCCTCCTCCTCCTCCTCCTCCTCCTCCTCCTCCTCCTCCTCCTCCTCCTCCTCCTCCTGCCCTGGGTTCGTGGCTTGCGATGGCTCTGCCGTGGAAAGCGCGAAGCTCCCGCACCAGAAATCAGAGGACGTCCTGGGGGTCTCAGGGCCGGGCGTCCTGCGGCAGGTTTCTCGCGGCCGAGCCCCTGCTGCAGGCACTGGCGTGCTTGACGCCTCTTCCCCGCGACCTTCCGCGGGTCCTCCCTCCGCCGCCTCTCCTGCCCGACCCTCTGCTGGCTCTCCCCTGCTTCCCGCCTCGGCCCCCGACTGCCCTGCCCCGCTCGGCACCCCCCGCGGTGCCGGTCATCGCGACGAATCTCCGGGCCACGGAAGATCACGGCGTGGACTCGGCGCCGCGTTTCGGGACGATCGGCGGGGGCGCGGCAAGAGTTGGCGCAGAGGTAGGCAGCAGTGCTTGCTCGCTATGGAGAGGGCTCGTTGTGGGTGTCGCCGCGGCCCGTGCCTGCGTCGCCGGCGTGCACTGTTGCTCGCGACGCCCTGGTCTCCAGGGTTGATCTCGGCCTCCTAGGTGGGGTCGGGGAATCGCGCCGCGTCGCCGATGCATTGCCGATGCGGCTCTGTGTGGAGTCTGATTTTCTCCACGCCGACGGCGCCGGTGCACCGCAAACGTCGCCGATGCATCGGCGATGCATCGCCGATGCGGCGTGATCCTCCGACCCCATCTGCTCGGACCCCATCAATCAGGAGGGAAAGAAACACACAGACACAATTAATCGACGATCCCCAGGAAAATCTGGGAAAATATGTGAAATGGGGGGAAAGACAGAAACCTAGAAAATATAGGAAAACATGGGGAAGCTTTTTATTTGTGTGTATTTATCTGTGCGTCCTGGGGCCCCTTTCATCTGGGAGGCCTCCAGTGGAGTGGGCCCCCCTGGGGCCAGCGACCCCTCCGCCGGGATGGGTTCGTGTGGTCGCGGGCCGTCGGCGTGTGGGCGCGGGGCCTTACCAGCCTCGAACGTATCCCTATCCCTAAGATGGACACGCCAAAAGGCGATGACAAGCTTAGGGATTCACCCTCAAAAAATAAGGGGATCCCTAAGATTGGCATCGTGATGAGGAGGTGCCCAGCATAGGGATAGGGATATGTTCCAGGCTGGTAAGGGCCCAGGACGAACCCTCAGACTCGGCTGCAAGTCATGGGAGCCTGGTGTACCCTCTCAACTGCGACGTTAGCCTCGCTTAGCGTCGATTAGCGTCTGGGCGTCGATGAGATAGCGCCGATGTAGCGTCGATTCAGCGTCGAGTAGCGTCGATCAGCGTCGACTCGCAAGAGCCGACAAGATGCTAGGGGAGGCACCCATGAGTTGCCACCGAACTCAGAGACCTGAAGTCGCTAAAAGATTGGCCATCGCGTTTTCCCCGAAGAGGGCTCAGGCTCAGGGTTCTCCTATAGTTGGTACAGTCGGACCGAGGTAAAAAAGATTGAGGCGGCTCGGGGAGGGTACCCCAGTGTTATTCGTGTTTGTTGGATGTTATTGTGCATCCTGGTGAGGGTACCCTTGGATGTTCTTTGTGGTTTTGCCGGTGGAGGGTCTCATGTTCTTGAGGGATGTGATTATGGCCTAGGTTCGACTGTAAGCTTGCCCCCCGGTGCCATGCTTGAAGAGGGCCAGCTAATTTCCGCTCAATTGCAAAAATTAGGCGAAGTCAAATGTGATGTAGAAAATGGTTTTTCGTACATGCCCACTCGAGGAAAGCACGCTTCATTTCGGATCCTCGATTAAATAACGGGGTCCGCAGACCTCAGTTTCCCCTGGCAGAAAAAGAGTGCGGAGCGTTTTGTGCAGATTCCTAGATTGATAATAAGGTCTGGAGGTTTAAAAATTTGCATAGCATTTAAACATGTATTCACTTTTCGCGTGTCCGCTTGAGGACGGCGCGTCCTGCGCGCAGAATCCTCGACGATGTCTCGAGCGAAACGCTTGTTTCGTATAACTTGAAAGGTCTGGGCGCCCCAGGATGCCCAAGTGGAGGCCTCTGGGGCCGTTTTCGGCTGTCGAAGTCCCGAAATGGCGAGAACTTGACAGTCCTTGGAAAGCGTCTTTACCAGCGTGGACCCTAAGCCGTACGTCATTGCATTGAAGATGGGCTAGCCATGTGGTGAGCAATATGTGGTGCAATGTGTGCGGTGCAGCCTGTGTGGTGCAAGCCGTGTGGTGCAAGGGACATTGTGTGAGCCGTGTGGCGTCTATTGTGAGACCTCGTCAGCGCACTGAGCCGTGTGCTGGAGCGCCCTCGGCGCGCGGTGGTCGTCCTCGACT
>CAUYUJ010018437.1:200570-204724 GCA_963575745.1 Prorocentrum cordatum
CCCCATGGAGCCACGAAGCGCGTGAGGGGTGTACTGGGATGCGCGGCGGGGACGCATGTGAGCGCCGCCACTGGGGCCTTCGGTGCAGCTCCCTACGGGGCCACGAAACGTGTGAGGGGTGTGCCGAATTGGGTGCGGGTGGTGACGCATGCGGGCGGTGCCACTGGGGCCTTCGGTGGAGCTCCCTATGGGGCCACGAAACCTGTTGTTGTGAGGGGCGTGCCGGGATGGGTGGCGGGGACGCATGTGAGCGCGGCCGCTGGGGCCTTCGGTGGAGCTCCCTATGGGGCCACGAAGCGTGTGAGGGGTGTGCCGAATTGGGTGTGGGTGACGCATGCGGGCGGCAGCACTGGGGCCTTCGGTGGAGCTCCCTATGGGGCCACGAAACGTGTGAGGGGTGTGCCGAATTGGTGTGCGTGACGCATGCGGGCGGCAGCACTGGGGCCTTCGGCGGAGCTCCCTATGGGGCCACGAAACGTGTGAGGGGTGTGCCGAATTGGGTGTGCGGGACGCATGCGGGCGGCAGCACTGGGGCCTTCGGTGGAGCTCCCTATGGGGCCACGAAACGTGTGAGGGGTGTGCCGAATTGGGTGTGCGTGGCGCATGCGGGCGGCAGCACTGGGGCCTTCGGCGGAGCCCCTATGGGGCCACGAAACGTGTGAGGGGTGTGCCGAATTGGTGTGTGGGTGACGCATGCGGGCGGCCAGCACTGGGGCCTTGGGATGGGGCCACGAAACCTATGGGGGCCACGAAACGTGTGAGGGGTGTGCCGAATTGGGTGTGCGTGACGCATGCGGGCGGCAGCACTGGGGCCTTCGGCGGAGCTCCCTATGGGGCCACGAAACGTGTGAGGGGTGTGCCGAATTGGGTGTGGGGACGCATGCGGGCGGCAGCACTGGGGCCTTCGGCGGAGCTCCCTATGGGGCCACGAGACGTGTGAGGGGTGTGCCGAATTGGGTGTGCGTGACGCATGCGGGCGGCAGCACTGGGGCCTTCGGCGGAGCTCCCTATGGGGCCACGAAACGTGTGAGGGGTGTGCCGAATTGGGTGTGCGTGACGCATGCGGGCGGCAGCACTGGGGCCTTCGGCGGAGCCCCTATGGGGCCACGAAACGTGTGAGGGGTGTGCCGAATTGGGTGTGCGTGACGCATGCGGGCGGCAGCACTGGGGCCTTCGGTGGAGCTTCCTATGGGGCCACGAAACGTGTGCGGGGTGTGCCGAATTGGGTGTGCGTGACGCATGCGGGCGGCAGCACTGGGGCCTTCGACGGAGCTCCCTATGGGGCCACGAAACGTGTGAGGGGTGTGCCGAATTGGGTGTGCGTGGCGCATGCGGGCGGCAGCACCGGGGCCTTCGGTGGAGCTCCCTATGGGGCCACGAAACGTGTGAGGGGTGTGCCGAATTGGGTGTGCGTGACGCATGCGGGCGGCAGCACGGAGGAGGGGGAAGAGGAGGAGGGGAGAACGCGGGGACCGTTTCTTCAAAACGAGGACCCAACACCACAGGATGGTTGGGAAATAGTATGGTGACGACCTTTCGTGCTCTTTCGACTAGTCTTGAGCATGTGTTGACAAGCTCTTCTTTTCCAAGGTCCGCCTGTAGGGGGACATGCCCGACCGAACACCTCCTTCGTCAGGAGACGCCACGGGGTTTCAGGATGGCCGGCCGAAGCTATTCGGCTCTTCCTAGTCTTGGTTTGTCTTGTCCCGTTGCAAGTAGGTTCACTTCGGCGTTCGTCTCGGTTCGTGTTGTTTCGGTTCGTCTTGATGCAGTTCGTCGCGTCTTGGTGTCTTCCGCGTCGGTTCGGAGTCGCCCCCTCTCGGTTCGTCCCCTTACGGAATTGAATCAGATCTTGAATTCGAGCTGATCGAGCACCCCTCGAGCTATGCGTTCAGGCAGCTGGAGCCTAAGATCAAGATCAGTTCGGTGAGGGTTCTCACGCTAAGGACGACCTGATCCATGATGCAGTAAAGCATAGCACAGTTCAACGCGGCATGGCACAGTTGAGCTCATCACAGCACAGCGCAGCACAGCACAAACCAGCCGCTGGCACAGTACATCACCCTCGTCATTTTGAGCATTGCAGTTGCTCGTCGCCCAAGTTTGGTGTCTTCGAAACGCTTCCATGCTTCACGGTTATGTGTCCCCTTCTGGACTCGTGGCATGGCCCGAGGCACGTGCGCGGCCCATGGGGGGCCTGGGGATGTATGGAAATATACGTACGAGGCGCCGTGAAATTCGAGGAGGTACCATAGCCTCCGCCATGATATTCACGCCCCCCCAGTCCTCACACCCCTGGTGACCGCTCCCGATCCCAAGAGCACCGACCGCGGGCGCCGTCGCCGGCGCCCGCGGCGCGCGGCGCCTCGCCGGGCCCCGAAGACCGCGCGCGTCGCGCGCGCGGCATCCCTTTCACGATCGTGCTGTGCCTCTTCGGCCTCGGGCCTCCAGGGGCGCCCCTCGTCGCCACGACCGGGTGCCCCTCGGAGTGCCAGCCAGGACACGCCCCAAGAGACGACGGAGGGACGGTGCCCTGCCGGGCCGCCGCGACGAGCAGGCGCCGTGAGGGGCACGGGGGCCGGGAGCCTGGCCTGGGCCGAAGCCTAAGGCCGCAGCCTCAGGCGTAGGCCGAGGCCCTGGGCCCATGCCTTGGGCTGGGCTGGCCCCGGGCCGGGCCTATACAGGCCCTAGAAGCCTGAGGCCTGGGCCTGGCCTCCGCTTGGGGCCCTAGCCTGGGCCTAGGCCTCAGCCTAGGCCTTAGCTTAGGCCTGCCTTCGGGGCTCTAGAACAAGGGCCCTAGCCTCGGCCGAGGCCCAGGGCCGACTGGGGTCGAACCAGATGGGGTCAGTCAGCTGTGGGCGGGGCCAGTCTCGGCCGTCGCCGTGCTTGCGCTGCACCGCCGCGAGGGGGGCAAGGACGATGTGCGGGGGCGTCAGGCCGACGCTCGCCTCCCCGGCTCTCGACATGCAAAGCACATGACACCCAAAAAAAGACGACGACGCGGGCGTCGGACAACAAACAACTCGTCGGAGATGTGTGCCCCTCGGCGCACAGCACCTTGGGGCGACTCCCGCCTGGTCCCGACCCCCTTTCCTGGGCCCGGCTCCTCATCCCGAGCAGACTAGTGGTTGACCGCCCCGGGGCCCGGTGAGGGCCCCTCGAGGTCGAGAGCTACCATGACATGTGTGAACAGGGTTGGGACGAGGATAAATCCGTTCCGGAATGCTACGAGAAGGCCGCGGTGCCCGAGACATCCTTGAGAGCCGCCAGAGCTCAGAGATTCCCGATTTATCCCCACCCGAATTCATGCTCGTCCTGGCTTCGGCTTGCGGTGAGGGCCCTTCGAGGCCGAGAGCTGCCAGAAGCCGCCCGGCGTCGTGAGGTTGTCGCGGCGCCGGGGGTCCAAGGCTCGAGGCCGGGTCGCCCGAGACCAGGCCTGGCCGCTCGAGAGGGAGGGGGCCATCCTCCGGGGCGCCGAGTGTGGCGGCATGTGGCCGCGGCGTTCCAGCGTGCAGGGGATCGGGGAGCAGCAAGTGAGGCGCGAGGAGGGACGCAGCGAGGGAGCGAGGAGGGAGCGAGGAGGCAGGGAGGGAGGGACAGAGGGGCAAGCGGGCGGCGATGAGCGAGGAGGGGGGGGAGGGAGGGAGGGGGAGGGGGGAGCGAGGAGGAAGAGGAAGCGAGGCGCAAGGAGCTGGGGAGGGAGGGAGGGCGGCTCCCAAAGGCCAGGCCCAGCCGCCCCCACCCCACCGAGCGCCGCCCAGCCTCGTCGGCCGAGGCCGCGGCGCCGCGGCAGGCGCCGTCGGCCGAGCCAGGCCCGCCCGCTGGCGACCGAGCGGAGTCAGGCGCGCCCTTCGCGTCGCTCCTTCTTTTCCTCCTCCTCCTCCTCCTCCTCCTCCTGCTCCTCCTCCCCTCCTCCTCCTGCTCCTGCTCTTCCTCCTCCTCCTCCTCTTCCTCCATCTTCTCCTCCTCCTCCTCCTCCTCCTCCTCCTCCTGCACCTCCTGCTCCTCCTCCCCCTCCTTCTCCTCCTGCTCCTCCTCCTCCGCCTCATCCTCCCTGCTCCTCCTCCTCCCCTTCTCTTGCTCCTTCTCCTCCTCCTCCTCCTCTTCCTCCTCCTGCTGCTCCCTGATTATGACTGATCATCCCTGCTCCTCCT
>CAUYUJ010018438.1:0-141661 GCA_963575745.1 Prorocentrum cordatum
GGAATTCCGGCGCGGGGTGGAGCTAGTTGGCCCACCCGGCCAGAAAGGACAAAGTGATAACTTTTGGGTGGTTTTGCAATTTTTTGAAAGATATTTGACAATTCATTTTGAGAAAGCAGATTTTTCGCACCTGTAAACGACTATGACGGCCTCTCTGTCTTAGTATGAGCTCCGTAGGCGCAATCTTACTATCAAAACACTTGGAGGAACCATCTTCACGTCGACGCGAAAAAATCAATTTTCCCCGTTTTCGAGAAATTCTTCCAGGAGCTCTCTCTTTCGAATCTGAAGAATCTTAGGCGTGAAAGGAGCTCTACGAGGTTCCCGGCGGTGACTAGGTTGACGGTTCACCGCCGGCGCCAGTGATAACTTTTGGGTGGTTTTGCAATTTTTTGAAAGATATTTGATAATTCATTTTGAGAAAGCAGATTTTTCGCACCTGTAAACGACTATGAGAGCCTCTCTGTCTTAGTATGAGCTCTCTAGGCGCACTTTTACTATCAAAACACTTGGAGGAACCATCTTCATGTCGACACGAAAAAAAAACAATTCTTCTCTTTTTCGAGAAATGCTTCCAGAAGCTCTCTCTTTCGACTCCGAGCACTCTTACGCGTGAAATGAGCTCTACGAGGTTTCCGCCGGTGACCAGGTTGACGGTTCAGAGGAGCTCTACGAGGTTCCCGGCGGTGGCCAGGTTGACGGTTCACCGCCGGCGCCAGTAACTCTCAGAGCTTCCCTCAGCAAGTTATTGCTGGAAGCTTAAGAGTAATTCCGGGGAACTGGAGAGCTAGTTGGCCAGGAAAATCTCGACGGACCTTTTGCTGACTTTTGATCAGTTGAAAATTTTGTTCTCGAGATTTGAACATTCATTAGAGCTCTAGTATCCTTTCCCATGATTCGATCTCATTCCCGCTCGCCATCTTGATCTCAGCTCGATCGGGTAACTTTCAAGGCCAAAAAGCAGGCGAGCGGGAACGGCCGTTTCGAGTCACCTTCATACGCGCTGTCGGTTTTCTCAAGATAACTCGAGCTCCCACGCATCCTAAACGGCGCCCCTGCAAGCGTCTTCTGCGAGGTTTCCAGCGTCCCGCGCATCGTTCCATTTCAGGCGGCCTGGCAGAGATCCCCGTGCGGCGTTCTGCGCTTGGCTTTGCTATCCGGGTTTTAGACGCTTACAAGTACCTCGTAGAGCTCTTCGGCATCGATGAGCTAGAGGAATTCCGGCGCGGGGTGGAGCTAGTACCTCGTAGAGCTCTTCGACGAGATGAGCTAAGAGAAATTCGGGCGCAGGGTGGAGCTAGTTGGCCGACCCGACCAACAGAGACAATGTGTTAACCTGGGGTCGGTTTTTGAAACTTTGTGCAAGATTTGACAATTCGTTTTCAGAAAACGGATTTTTCTCACATACAGTAAGCTATGGCGCACCTGCTGGTAAAATTTTCAGGGCTCTAGGGGCAATATTACTGTCAAAAGACTTGCAGGAACCGACTTTGCCTGCAGTGCAGTTTGGCAGGTGACGGTGGTTGGCTTTACTTAACTCGAGCTGTCAGCAATCTACAGACCTCTCACGCACACCAGTCGATGCAGAATGATCTGACGCGTCACACTGGAAGCTCGAGAGTTCCTAGAAATGGCTGAGTCAGGAGTTATGATCGAAATACCGTCTCTATGTATGCGTGTTGCGAACGGTGTTTCGATGATAATTCGAGCTGAGTGCATGCTATGCATGCCAGGTGCATTCCAATCGAAGCAGCGACATGCGAGACATCGAATGAGCCTCGAGAGTGCCCAAATTGATTAGAATTTTCAAAATTAATGAAAAATATCGATTTGTACAATTTTATATTTTTTGTGTCGGATGATTTTTTTCTAATTTATATCGATCTATGGGTGACCTAGAGAGTTCTGGTGCATTTTTTTCGACGCAGAATGGTCTCGCGCTCTCACTGAGAGCGCGAGACTTCATATGAATAGCTTCGCTGGGAGTGAGAACTTTGGTCCAGCCGGCCGAGGCGGACAATGTGACAACTTTTGGGTGGTTTTGCAATTTTTTGAAAGATATTTGACAATTCATTTTGAAAAAGCAGATTTTTACTCCGAGCATTGAGATATAAACTTCGTTCCCTGATCAGCTCGGCCATCTAGAGTCATTTTCAGTACCAGTTCACTTGAAGGAACCGACTTCATGTTGACTCCGAAAAAATCTCAACTTGAAGTTTTTGTAGAAAAGCTCCCAGAAGCTCCCGCTTTGATGCTGAGCTTTCTCACGGATTCAAGGAGCTCTACGAGGTTCCCGGCGGTGACCAGGTTGACGGTTCACCGCCGGCGCCAGTTGGCCCACCCGGGCAGAAAGGACAAAGTGATAACTTTTGGGTGGTTTTGCAATTTTTTGAAAGATATTTGACAATTCATTTTGAGAAAGCAGATTTTTCGCACCTGTAAACGACTATGACGGCCTCTCTGTCTTAGTATGAGCTCCGTAGGCGCAATCTTACTATCAAAACACTTGGAGGAACCATCTTCACGTCGACGCGAAAAAATCAATTTTCCCCGTTTTCGAGAAATGTTTCCAAGTGCTCTCTCTTTCGAATCTGAAGAATCTTAGGCGTGAAAGGAGCTCTACGAGGTTCCCGGCGGTGACTAGGTTGACGGTTCACCGCCGGCGCCAGTAACTCTCAGAGCTTCCCTCAGCAAGTTATTGCTGGAAGCTTAAGAGTAATTCCGGGGAACTGGAGAGCTAGTTGGCCAGGAAAATCTCGACGGACCTTTTGCTGACTTTTGATCAGTTGAAAATTTTGTTCTCGAGATTTGAACATTCATTAGAGCTCTAGTATCCTTTCCCATGATTCGATCTCATTCCCGCTCGCCATCTTGATCTCAGCTCGATCGGGTAACTTTCAAGGCCAAAAAGCAGGCGAGCGGGAACGGCCGTTTCGAGTCACCTTCATACGCGCTGTCGGTTTTCTCAAGATAACTCGAGCTCCAGGACAACTACAGAGCTGGTGAGCACAGCTAATGCATTCAGAATGATGAGACGCGTTCGCTTGTTGAATCCAGAGGTCTGAACTCGGTCTGCTAGCCGAGCCAGGGTCGCACACCTATTCGTATTATTCGAGTCATTGTAGCAGACGCTCTCGGTTTTTCGTACTTAACTCGATCTGTAGGGCAGCCACAGGGATGATAATCACAGAAATCGATTCAGGATTATCAGGCGCGTTCGTCTGTTGAATCAAGAGCTCTGAACTCGGCCTGCTCCCCGAGCTAGGTTCGCGAACCTATTGGTATGGTTCGAGTCATCTTGAGAAGTGCTCTCGGTTTTCTGTACTTAAATCGTGCTGGGGGAGGGCTACAGTGCTGCTGGTCACAGGAATCGATTTCGAGACATCGGGCGCGTCCGTTTGTCGAACCGAGAGCTCGGAACTCGGTCTGCTGCTCGAACGAGATTCGCGAAACTGTTGTATTATTCGAGTCATCCTGAGAGGTACTCTCGGTTTTCTGCATTAACTCAGGCTGTATGGGGGGCTGCAGAGCTGGTAATCACAGGAATCGATCCGCAGACATCAGACGCGTCCGCCTGTCGCATTCAGAGGTTTGAACTCGGTTTCATACTCGAGCTCGATTGGGAAACTGTTCAATTGTTTCGTTAGAGTCATCTTGAGAGGTCTATAATCGCTTGGGCTGAAAAACTAGTCGTTCTCTGAAATTCTTTTTCACATTATATATTGTCAGGAAGCTCTACTAGTCCCCCGGCGGTAAGAAAGGTTGACGGTTTACTGCCGGCGCCCAGTTGCTGGAAGCTTGAGAGTAATTCCGGGGCGGTGGATAGCTAGTTGGCAACACAAATCTCGACGGATCTTTTGGTGACTTTCGGTAATTAGAAAAAAATGTTCTCGAAATTGAATAATTCGTTGGAGCTCTAGTATTTTTTCCCATAATATTCGATCTTATTTTCGCTCATCTTGTCACGCGTTGACGGTTTTCTCAAGATAACTGGAGCTTCAGGACAGCTACAGAGCTGCTAAGCACAGCCAATCGATTCAGAATGATCAAGCGCGTTCGCCTGTTGAATCCAGAGATTTGAACTCGGCCTCCTAGCCGAGCTAGGTTTATTTGTATTATTTGAGACATCTTGATAGACACTCTCGGTTTTCTGTACTTAAGTGGAGCTATAGAACAGCTATAGAGCTCATACTCACAGACACCGATTGATAATCATCAGTTGCAGTCGTCTGTTGAATCCAGAACAGTTAACTCGATCTGCTGCCCGCTCTAGAATCGCGAAACTATTCGTATTGTTCGAGTCATCTTGAGAGATGCTGTCGATTCTCTGCACTTAACTCGGGCTGTAGGGGTTTGCATGCCTGTGAATCACTGCAATCGATTCATAGCTCCGAACTCTTTCTGCTGCCCGAACCAGGGCTGTCGCATGCAGAGGTCTGAACTCTGATACTCGAGCTACATTTGTCAAACTATTCGTATTGTTCGAGTCATCTTGAGAGGTGCTCTCGATTTACGCACGTAACTCGGGCTGTAGGATAGCTACAGAGCTCGTAGAGAAGACAATCCGGACGCATCGGGGGGTTCGGCTGTTGCATCTGAGAGGTCCGAAATAACTCGTAGAGCTCCCTTAGCAAGTTATTGCTGGAAGCTAAGAGTAATTCATTCCGGCGCGCTGGAGAGCTAGTTGGCAAGAAAAAATCTCGACGAATCTTTTGGTGACTTTTGGTCGGTTGAAAATTATGTTCTCAAAATTTGAACATTCGTTAGAGCTCTAGTACTTTTTCCCGTGATATTCGACCCTATCCCCGCTCGCCATCTCGATCTCAGCTCGATCGGGTACCTTTTACTGCCAAAAAGCAGGCAGGCGGGATCGGCCGCTTCGGGTCATCTTGACACGCGATCACGGGTTTCGGAACATAACTCGAGCTTTAGGACAGCTACAGAGCTGGTAAGCACAGCTCATCGACTCAGAATAATCAGGCGCGTTCGCCTGTTGAATCTAGAGGTCTGAACTCGGTGTGCTAGCCGAGCTAGGTCCGCAAATTTATTCGTATTATTCGAGACATCTTCATAGACACTCTCGGTTTCTGAACTTAAAGTGGAGCTATAGGACAGCTAAAGAGCTGATACTCACAGAAACCGATTGATAATCATCAGTCGCATTCGTTTGTTGAATCCAGAGCAGTTAACTCGGTCTGCTGTCCGATCAAGAATCGCGAAACTATTAAGTCATCTTGAAAGTGCTCTCGATTTTCTGCACCCAACTCGTGCTGGGGGGGGGGCGACAGTGCTGGTGGTCACAGGGATCGATTCGAAGACATCAGGCGCGTCCGCCTATCGAATCCAAAGCTCGGAACTCGGTCTGCTGCCCAAACGGAGCCGATTCGCAGGCATCAGACGCGTCTGCCTGTTCCATTCAGAGATCTGAACTCGGTTTGCTACTCGAGCTGCTTTGCCAAAGTATTCGTGTTGTTAGAGTCATCTTGAGAGGTGCTGTCGATTTACGCACGTACCTCGGGCTGTAGAAGAGCTACAGAGCTCGCAAAAAAACAATCCAGAAGCATCGGGTGCGTTCGGCTGTTGCATCGAGAGGTCTGAAAACATTATATATTGTCAGGAAGCTCTACGAGTCCCCCGGCGGTAAGAAAGGTTGACGGTTTACCGCCGGCGCCCAGTTTTGCGAAAATTTGAAAGATATTTGACCATTTATTTTGAGAAAGCAGATTTTTACGCCGAGCATTGGCGTATGAACTCCTCTCTGACAGCAGCTCAGCTCTTTCGATGCATTTTTGCATAAGTTGACTTCCAGGAACTGAGCGAATATGAACATTGAAAAAATCGAATTTCATGATTTTCGAAAAATCTTTATTTTTCCACTCTGTGTCGATTCTCTGCACTCATACCAGTGAGAGGACCTCTACGAGGTTCGCGGCGGTGACGAGGTTGACGGTTCACCGCCGGCGCCATTGGCCCAGCCGGCCGAGGCGGACAATGTGACAACTTTTGGGTGGTTTTGCGAAAATTTGAAAGATATTTGACCAATTATTTTGAAAAAAGCAGATTTTTACGCCGAGCATTGGCATATGAACTCCTCTCTGACAGCAGCTCAGCTCTCTCGATGCATTTTTGCATGAGTTGACTTCCGGGAACTGAGCAAATATGAACATCGAAAAAATCGAATTTCAAGATTTTCGAAAAATCTCCATTTTTTGATTCGGTGTCGATTCTCTGCATTCTTACTAGTGAGAGGAGCTCCACGAGGTTCCGGGCGGTGACCAGGTTGACGGTTCACCGCCAGCGCCAGTTTCTGCCAGGAACGTGGAGCGCCGTGGAGAGCTCCTGGCAGGAACCACCACCGTTCGGCCTCTAAATTTTAAACCCTTTAGCTCTCAGCGAGCTCTCCGGGAACTGGGCGCCGGCGGTAAACCGTCGACCTTCGTTACCGCCGGGAGACTCGTAGAGCTTCCTGACAACATATAATTTCGAAAAAAGTTACACTGAAAAAATTGTTGTTCATACCTCTCCGGTAACAGCCGAACGCCCCCGATGCTTCTGGATTGTCTGTTGTACGAGCACTGTAGCTCCCCTATAGCCAGATTTACGTGCGTAAATCGACAGCACCTCTCAAGATGACTGAAACAATACGAATAGTTTGGCAAACATAGCTCGAGTATCAGACCCAGTTCAGACCTCTGCATGCGACAGATTCCCGAAGAGCTCGCTGAGAGCTAAAGGGTTTAAGATTAGAAGCCGGCCGGTGGTGGTGCCCGCCAGGAGCTCTTCCGCGGCGCTCCAGAATGCCCGCAGCGGGTCGTTCGAGCCGGCAACGTGTCCGCGAGAGCTTCCGGCAAGCTTCCACGCGTGCCTTGCATGCGTGCAGGCACGCATGGAAGCGTTTCTGGCAGCGGTTCCGCCACGCTCCAGGGGACTCCCAAGGCTCTCCAGAAAAGATTTCCCGTCCCCGAGATTCTCTCCCCTCTCCGGGTTTTGGACACTACCAAGTGAACGTGTCTGATGTCTCCCAATGGGATCCTGTGATTATCAGCCCTGCAGCCGCCCTAGAGCCCGAGTTAAGTGGAGGAAACGGATAGCACCTCTTAGGATGACTCCAACAATACGAATAGTTTCGCGGACCTGGTTCGGGCAGCACAGAGTTCGGAGCTCTGGATTCGAAAGGCGGACACGTCCGATGCCTCCGAATCGATTTCTGTAATTCCCGGAGAGATCGCTGAGAGCTAAAGGGTTTAAGAGTAGAAGCTGGACGGTGGTGGTGCCCGCCAGGGGCTCTTCCACCGCTCTACAGGCCTCGCAGCGACTCTGGTGAGCCGGCAACGGGTCCGGGCGAGCTTCCGGCAAGTTTCCAAGCGTGCCTGCACGCGAGCAGGCATGCATGGAAGCGTTCCTGGCAGCGCTTCAGCAGCGCTGTAGAGGGGCCCCCCAGAGCTCTCCAGGAAAGATTCCCTCACCAAGGGTGTCTTCGCTCTCCGGGTTTTGGACACTATCATTACCAGCCATGCAGCCCCCCCATAGCCCGAGTCGAGTGCAGAGAACCGACGGCATCTCTCAAGATGACTCGAGCAGTACGAATAGTTACTCGGAGAGCTTCCCTCAGAAAGTTATGGCTGGAAGCTTAAGTGTAATTCCGGCGCGCTGGAGAGCTAGTTGGCAAGAAAAATATCGATGGAACTTTTGCTGACTTTTACTCGGTTGGAAAATTTGTCTCGAAATTCAACAATTCGTTCTCGATCACCATCTTGATCTCAGCTCGATCGGGTACCTTTTACTGCTCAAAAGCACTGCTGCGAAATGACGCGCTGTCGGTTTTCTGAACTCGAGCTGCTGGACAGCTACAGAGCTGGTAAGCACAGCTAATCGATTCAGAATGATCTGGCGTGTTTGCCTGTTGAATCGAGAGGTCTGAACTCGGTCTGCTAGCCGAGCTAGGTCCGCAAACCTATTCGTACCATTCGAGTCGTCTTGACAATGCGTGCAGGCACGCATGGAAGCGTTTCTGGCAGCGCCTCCGCCGCGCTCCAGGGGACTCCCAAGGTTCTCCAGAAAAAATTTCCCGTCCCCGAGATTCTCTTCGCTCTCCGGGTTTTGGACGCTACCAATTGAATCCAGAGCTCTGAACTCGGTCTGCTGCCCGATCTAAGATCGCGAAAGGGCGCCGGCTGTAAACCGTCAAGCTTGGTTACCGCCGGGAGACTCGTAGAGCTTTCTAGCTCGACGCACCTACCAATATTGCGACTCACAGTCAATATTTTTTGATCTCTCAATGCGACAGGCGGACGCGTGTCATGTCTGCGAATCGACTCCTGTCATTACCAGCCCTGCAGCGAGTTGAGTGAACAAAAACCGAGAGCACTTCTCAAGATCAGTCACCCAATACGAATAGTTTCGCGATCCTAGATCGGGCAGCAGACCGAGTTCAGGGCTCTGGATTCGACAGACAAACGCAACTGATGATTCTGAATCGGTTTTTGTAAATATCAGCTCTGTAGCTGTTCTACAGCTTGAGTTACGTACAGAAAACCAAGAGTTTCTGTCGAGATGACTCGAATAATACGAATAGGTTTGCGGACCTAGCTCGGCTAACAGACCGAGTTCAGACCTTTGGATTCAACAGGTGAACGCGCCTAATCATTCTACATTGATTAAGACGACTCAAAACGGCCGATCCCGCCACAGTGCTTTTCGATAGTAATATTCACCCGATCGAGCTGAGATCGAGATGGCGAGCGGGAATAATAAGATCGAATGTCACGGGAAAAAATACTAAGATCGAATATCACGGGAAAAAATACTAGGGCTCAAACGAATTGTTGAATTTCGAGAAAAAATTTTCAACCGACCAAAATTCCTCAAAATGTCGGTCGAGATTTTTCTTGCCAACTAGCTCTCCAGCGCCCCGGAATTAGTCTTGAGCTTCCAGCAACAACTTGCTAAGGGAAGCTCTACGAGTTATTTTACTGGCAGACGCGACATAACCCACTACAGGTGCGAAAAATCCGCTTCCTCAGAATAAATGATCAAATATCATTGAAATCAAAACCACCCAAAAGTTATCACTTTGTCCTTTCTGGCCGGGTCGACCAACTGGCACCGGCGGTGAAACGTCAACCTGGTCACCGCCCGGAACCTCGTAGAGCTGCTTCCACGCGTGAGAGTGCTCGGAGTCGAAGACGAGCCTCGGTAGCCCGTTCCCTTGGTCTCCCGTTGTCTCCCGTGGCCTAATGCTCGAATTGCTTGTTGACCTGGCTTGTGGACCTGGCCAGGTGAGCGCAGCTTGCAAACTGGGGTTTTGCTTGTGGACTTGGTTTTTATGGCTGCGGACATGGGCTGGGTTGCTCGCGGAGCTGGCTGCTGGTCGAGCCGGCTGCTTGTGGACCTTGCTTGTTGGTATCTCTGGCTGCAGACTTGGATTGGGTTGCTTAAGTAAATAATACTGGAACCTTATTTCAAAATTTTCGTGCACCTTTTTGATCCGAATTCTGCTCATAAGCGCAGCTTGCGTCAATTATATAATCAATTTGCCGTCATGGACGAGTTTGCCATCATTCCCTCGGGGATTAACTTCAACGTGTTGTGCATTGAGATCAGAATGCTGGCTAGCGCGTGTGCATCCAAGAAACACTGGTTGGTTCGGAGTCTCGATATAGTTGACTTTCATCTTTTGCGGCTTTGGTTTGTTTTGGCAAGGCTGCGTTTAAGATGCTTACTGTTACGTTTTTTAGGGTTCTGATACTAAATCCAGATTCTATCCGCTGTTGTTTCATTTGTTTTCGGACTCGGCTTCATTTGGAATTGTGTTAGCATGGGCTCTTCTCGGCTTGCTTCAGGTTTACTTCTGGTGGGCCGTAATTGTTTCGTTTAAATGTCCAAATTTGATTTAATACAATTGGATTGTGTAAGGTTTGCTCAGACTCGTCGTTGCTTTGTGGGTTTGGTCGATCGTTAGTGTGTGTGCTTGCGTCGATTTGTGTTTGCTTTCGATTTCTTTGGATTGGGTTTTGACTAGAATTATTTCGCTGCGGCTCAGTCGAGCACCGCTTCAGTTTTGCTCCATATCGTTCTGAAATGGGCATCGCATCGGCTTGGCTTTGATTCGGTTTGCGCTCTGTTTGGCTTTATGTTTAACGGCTTGATTAAGTTGGATTCGCCTTGGCTTGGGTTGTTTTCGGCTTCCCTTTGGTATGCTCTGTTGCCTTTACTTAGGTCTGTTATGGTTGACGTTGGATTCGTTCATTGTGTTTCACCTTGGGTTTGTCATCGTCGATTGGGTCAATTTGGGTTAATTTGCGTCGGTTTGCGTCTGTGTAAAATTGCTTCCCCAGTCCGGCCAAACAAGAAAAAGGCAACCCACTCAGATCGATGGATGTAGGAATCAACGCACGTACGCAATTTCAAAACATAATTCGGAATACCATCAAGCGAAGCTGAATATTATAGAACCCGCCCTTCGGCAGTAAGAGTGAGGAGCAGGCAGGGAGGTGGAAAAAGGGGGTGAGCGGGGGGATGAAATTCTTATGAAATTGGGAAAGAATCGCGGACTGCTTTCCAAAATTGATGCATTGCCGAACAAGATCTGATGGATCACTTGACAAAGTCAGACTTATGTTCGGAAATTCACGAACTGAGATTCCCAGTGCAATGATCCAAAACATCATTTTCAAGGCGCCGTGCCTGATTGCTATCAACATTGTTATGCAAAAGCCCTAATCGAGTTTACCCACTTCCAAATTGAAGCAATGTTGACATCGTGGAGAGAAATGACGCAAAATGCGAGACTTGGTGGATCTGGCCTCCCAGAAATGATCCAACGTCTAAGCGCTTTGGACATCGAACATGGAAACCGCAACAGCAAAGTGAAACTGGGAAGGTTATAGGGCAACTTCCTCTTGGGGTCTTGTCTGGGTCAGCTTCCTCCCAAGACCAAATTTGGTTCCGGCTCCCAAAGACAATCCGAGGCCACCGCGACCCGCGACAGCCGGAAGTTAAAAATAAAAAACATGTTCGTTGTAAATGGCCGTCTGTGACCTTAAGTAGTTGTTGCTTCGATCGGAAATGAGTAAATTAAGATTGGGAGATCCCGAACGAAACATCAGCGAACATGTTGACACATGTCTTTGAGTGGAGAAACATATTGCACACAAAATCGATAAATGATAATCATATAATTATCTTTTTTACATGGAGCACATGGGGCCACGCATCTCAACTCCTACGATACCTTCGCCTGTCCTTCGCAAGGGAGGTCCCAAGCTTTCGGTCCCCGGGCCCCCATTCCCCGAGTCCTTGGTTCTTGGGTCCCTGGGCAATGAATCCCAGGGCCCACCTAGCAATCCCGGACGCAAATTAACGCAGACTTGACCCAAACTGGACGCATACTGGACGCACAGTCTACGCTAATTGATGCAAACTGGACGCAAGTCAACGCAAATTGGACGCAAATTGACGCAAACGGGACGCAAATTGACGCAAACTGGGTGCAAGTTGCGCAAACTGAGCGCAATTTAACGCAAATTGGATGTACATTGACGCACACTCGACGCAAATTGACGCAAACAGGACGCAAATCGGTGCAAACTGGATGCAAATTTACGCAAAGCGCGAATTGACGCAAACAGGGTCCAACTTAACGCAAACTGGGCGCACATGAAGGCAAACTGGGCGCAAAGTAATGCAAACTGTACGTAAATAAATGCAAACTGGACGCAAACAGATGCAAACTGGACTGGGCGCAAATTGACACACATCGACACAAAGTGGACGCAAGCCGAACGTAAATTGACGCAACTTGGACGCAACTTGACGCAAACTTGACGTAAATTGACGCAATTTGGTTGCAAATTGACGCAAACTGGACGAATTTTAGAGTCGACGCAATCTGTGCTTATAAGCGGAAACTATATCATAAGCTTCTAGTATAGGTTACTTGATTTATGAGTCAAAACGGATTCTAGGATTCATATTTTTCGGTTAGAATTGATTCAGAAATCAGATTTCGTAGCCACAATTGTCCATATAGAATTCATGTGTAGTGTGTGTATGTATGTGCAGTACACGGGCATAGCATTCATGTATAAAGTGCCTGAGGCTAGCACACACGTGCCACGCCACACAAAGTACCAATGGGGTTGGCGCCGAAGGCGCCGCCCCCATCAGCACCATCGGCCCCCCTTTGTGGGCGGTGTGGCACGCGTGTGTTGGCCTCAGGCACCTTACAAGTGAATAGTATGTCTGTGTATTGCACATATATACACACTACATATGATTTCTGTATGGACATTTGCGGCTGAAGAATAGGATTTAGTCAATTCTGTTTGAAAAACATGATTTCTGGATCAATATTCTGCGCTCAAGAAGCATACCAAAAAACGTGTTTTTCATTAGACGTTTTCTCCACGGAGCCTCAGCATACATATTTTGAGGATTTGAATACTGGATTCTACGAAACGTTGACACCCAATTTGAATCTGGACGAGATTTTGATCAAGCACAAGCTCTGGTAGCCGTAACAGCAAACCGGAATTTCGGAAAAAGCGTGAAAGCATATGACATCAAACAAGTCGAACAGACAAGAAACAACATTTATCCCGGATAACTCTCAAAAGTATCAGGAGGCTTTTGCAGAGTCAGAAGCCTTATAGATAATATTTTCAATGGTCGGAAGCCTCAGACAGAATATTTTTGGAAAAGTGGAAGACATGGAACATCAAGGTTCCCAGACCAAGCAAACGGCCTTGCTTTAGGCAACTCCATAACTCCACGGGGTGGTTGATAAACCCTCCTTCAATAAGGACATTAATTAATCATTTGGCTTTTCGGGGATAAATTTTCAGAGTGAATAAGAGGGCGCAGTGATTAATAACCCCACTCAATAAGAACTTGATTAATTCTAGAACGGTCCCAATTATGGTCGCAAAAGGATCATAAACTCATCCCAAAATGATTCTAAGATCATCGTAAAATCATCCCAACATCATCCCCAAATCATCCCAAAATCATCCCAACATCATCCCAAAAACATCCCCAAATCATCCCATCATCATCCCAAAGTTATTCATTCCAAAATCATTTCAACATCATCCCAAGTTCATTGGATATTATCATTAAATCATTCCTCTTTTTTAGTATTTTGACTGCACACTCTATACACTCTGCCTCGAACGGCTCTATAGACTATGTAGACTTTATAGAATCGATAGAGTCTATCAGACTCTATAGACTCTAAAGACTCTATAGACTCCATTGGTTCTATAGCCTCTACAGACTTTAATAGACTCTACAGACTCATTCGATTCTATAGATTCGATAGATGTTATAGATTCTATACTCGTGTCACACAAAAGGCCGCCAACATTCACACCGCACACACACAAAGAGGCGATCGATAGCACCGGTAGTATCATGTTTGTGAATGTGGGTGGTCTTTTGTGTGGTCTGAGTATAGAATCTGTAGAATCTGTAGAATCTATAAAATCTATAGAAGCTTTAGAATCTATAGAATCTGTAGAATCTGTAAAATCTACAGAGCCCATGAAATCTATAGAATTTGTAGAATTTATAGAACAACACCTTTTCGCTCGGATCTCCATTTTTTTTGCTTTGACCGTACGGACCCAACTAGGCGCTGAAATCTATAATCTTCACAACCTTAAAGTGACTTCAGCAGAAACACAGCGAAAGTTGCCAGTTAACCTTCCCAGCTTAACTTTGCTTGTGTGTTTTATTTTTGGTCTGGCAAAGCGCTTAGAGGTTAGAGCATTTTTTGAGGCTAGATCCACCAGGTCTCGCATGTTGTGGCATTTGTCTTTATGATGTCAATGTGGAATCGAAAGGGAAATGTCAAATCTAGCCCCCAGTTCGTGAATTTCCGAAATCATATCTGACTTCGCCAAGTCACTTGTCAGGTAAAGTGTGGCAATGCATCCATTTCGGAGAGCAGACCGCGATCCCCCGCAATTTTGTTGTAAGCTTCCTATTCGCCCGCTCACCCCTTCTTCCGCCCCTGGCCCCTCCCCCGCCCTTCCCTCACTCTTACCGCCGAAGGGTGGGTTCTATGATATTCGGCTTCGCTGGATGGCGTTCTGAATTATGTTTTGAAGCCGTGTACATGCGCTGTCTGAAACGAAAGCAATCGTGTCGGGAAGAGGTGTGATCATCGATCTAAGTGTTGTCTTAATTGTGTGTTGGCTTGGCTCGGCAAGGGATGTTTACACAGACGCGAGCCAACGCAAATTAACGCAAGATAGCTCAACGAAAACTACCGCCACTTGACGCAAGCTGAGCGCAAATTGACGCAATCTTGACGCAGGCTGAATGCAAATTGTCGCAATTTGACACACATCGGCACAAACAATTATGAAATAAGGTTTCAGTATTATCTACCTGAGGTTGCTTGCGGAGCTGGCTGCTGGTGGACTGGGCTGCTTCCAGGCCCTGCTTGTAGACCCAGCTTGGGCTGGAAGACCTGGTTGTGGGTCTGTTCATGGACCCAAGTGCTTGTGGACTTGGTTTCCCTGGTTGCAGACCTGGACCAGGTTGCTCGCGGAGTTGGCTGTTGGTTGAGCAAGCTGCTTGTGGACCTCGTTTTTCTGGCTGCGGACCTGGGCTCGGTTGCTTGTGGAGCTGCGCATCCCCAGATGCAGTCATCACCCTCGATCTATGCCGCGCCCTACTAGACGCGCCTGCTCTTGAGCCTGGAGTTCGCGCGCTTTTGAGCCGGCAATTGCATTTTCAAACGCACACTAGTATGCGGCAGTGATGTCTTACATGCCCGCGCCGGCTTAACATTGCGGGCTCACTCCGACTGGCTCGGCTCAGTCGCTGCCGGAGGTCACCGTCACTGCACGATCGACCCCTGTCGTTTCAGCTGGATGCTGGCGAGGCAGACCCAGAATCTGATTGGGGGCCGCGTTGCTCTGGCAGCACTGTCCTAGCAAGCGGTGAGCGCCTGCCCATCGCACGAGTAGCTCGGCTTTGTGGCGTCGCTCCGCCGTCCCCTCGCTACACCAGTCGAAGCCTTTGCCAATGATGCCATGAGCAGGGTTCTCCCATCCGTCCAGAGTTAGGAGACACCGGCCGCGCCGCAGACAAACGTCCAGGGCCCAGGCGTCGCGGGTGGCTTTTGCGCCCGCGTCTTCAGGGCTTTACGGCCCCCAGCGTAACAGGTGCAGAGCAGATTTAGCCGCTCCACGACCCTGCGCATGTCGCGCCATTGCAGGTCGATCGTCAGCTGATCCGGCAGGCGCTCCAGCGCATGAAGGTTCGCCAAGGCGCTGCCATCAATGATATGCAAGCCGTGCTGCCGCTCCATGGCCGCGCGCGCGCAAGGTCCGTTGCGGCGCGGCGGTGCCGGGTGCTGGCCATGGACAGCTGCTCAAGCTCTCGCGCAGTGAGCAGCTCCGTGCCGTGGTGCGCGAAGGCGGGCAGCGACAGAGGGTCGCGCCCAGCGCCGGATGCATCGGGGCGTGCCGTGCAGAGCCGCGTGTTTTAGCGCCGCCGTGCCCGCAGAGGCGCCTGGGGGAGGTTAGCACTTGGGCCAAACGGCTGCGAGCGAAGTGCTGTGCGGTTTGTCATGCAGGTTTGTGTACCTTTCGTTATCGTGCTCTCTCTTCTATTTGTTCTGTTTCACAAAGCAAACTGGCTCAGGCCAGGAGTATCTCTGCTCTAGAGGGAGCCCGATGCGCCGAGCCCGCTCCTGTGCGCGCTCTCCAACCCACACGCCGTCGCCGATTTGCTTGAATGCCTCCTCAGGCGTTCGAGCGCTTCCATTGTGCCTTTGTCTGTGCACCGCGGGCAACTGAGCCCAGATGGACTCGCATCCCTCCGTCTTGCATTCGCGCAGGAACTCACAAATCCATGGAGGGCATCGCTCAATACCGCTGGGGATAAAAAGGTATTCTCCCGCATGACTGATAAGACACCTTCAGTGAAGACGAATGGTGGGCAGTTCTCAGATATCGCGTCTGCTCCGGCGCGGCAATGGCTCATTGACATCCGCGCTCGGAATCCTATGTTCTGGCAAGCTTTCTCGCCCCTTGCAGATGAAACACGCGCGACCAACGAGGGCCCAGCGCCCACTTGGAGCTGCAGCCCAACCGACGCCTTGTTCGCACTCGGATCGACGAGCCAACGCACCGGGGCGGAAGAAGGAGCAGGCAACGAGGGCGCGCACGTGGATGGTGGCCCGTCTCTGGTATTCCTCGTGGTCACCTTGGAAGGCAAAATGATTGTGGAGTTCGAAGAGGAAGATGGCCGTAGGTGTCGGATGCTCCTTCGGCACGGTGATTGGTATATCACTTAGCCCGCGTGCATCCGGGACCGCGTCGTTCGTGCCAGCACAGAGTCATCCACGACGCTACTCCTCAGGAGTGCCGTGCTCTCTCGCCGCGCGTCCGAGAAGCGTGTCTATGGCGCGCGTGCGTATTTCGAACGATTCACGCATGCGACAGCTGACATCATTAGAGAAATTCCTTTCAACATGTAGAGCACTGGCCCAGATATCCAGTCTTCTATCCTTCGCCTATGAGATTGGCGCAAAAGGCAGGATCTCGCGTTTTAGTTAAAACGGTCCAGGATGGATTTCGCATTTTCGCAAAAAACGGTCCTGGGGACAGTTTGGGGATTTGAGCGTTTTTTGCACACATTGGCTCTGCAGCATCGCCACCTGGCTATAAATTGATGCAACAGGCAGGATCTCGCATTTTAGCAAAAACAGTCCTGGGGACAGTTTGGGATGTAAGCGTTTTTGCACACGGTGGCTCTGCAGCGAAGCCCCCTGGCTATAAATGGGCGCAAAAGGAAGGATCTCGTATTTTAGCAAAAACGGTCCCGTGCAAAGTTTGGGATTTAAGCGTTTTTGCGCACATTGGCTCTGCAGCATAGCCCCCTGGCTGTAAATGGACGCAAGAGGCAGGATCTCGCATTTTAGCAAAAGCAATCTCGGGGCCAGTTTGGGATTTAAGCATTTTTGCAAACATTGGCTGTGCAGCATCGCCCCCTGGCTATACATGGACGCAACAGGGAGGATTTCGTGTTTTAGCAAAAACGTCCCCGGGGACAGCTTGGGGTTTAAACGTTTTTGCACGCATTGGCTCTGCAGCATAGCACCCTGGCTTTAAATGGACGCAATACACAGGATTTCTCATTTTATCAAAAACGGTCCCGGGGGCAGTTTGGGATTTAAGCATTTTTGCAAACATTGGCTCTGCAGCATCGCCCCCTGGCTATAAATGAACGCAACAAAAAGGATTTCGCATTTTAGCAAAAACGGCCTCGGGGACAGTTTGGGATTTAAGCGTTTTTGCACACATTGGCTCTGCAGCATCGCCCCCTGGTTATAAATGGACGCAAAAGGCTGGATCTCGTGTTTTTTTCATTATAGCGGTCCCGGGGACCGTTTGGGATTCAAAAATTTTGGAAACATTGGATCTGCAGCATAGCCCCTGGCTATATATAGACACAAAAAGAAGGATCTCGTATTTTAGCAACAACGACCCCGGGGACAGTTTGGGATTGGAGCGTTTTTGCACACATTGGCTCTGCAGCATAGCCCCCTGGCTATAAATGGACGCAAAAGGGAGGATCTCGTGTTTTAGCAAAAACGGTCCCGGGGACAGTTTTGGATTTAAGTGTTTTTGCATACATTGGCTCTGCAGCATAGCTCCCTGGCTATAAATGGACGCACAGGGCAGGATCTCGCATTTTATCAAAAACGGTCCCGGGGACAGTTTTGGGATGGAAGCGTTTTTGCACACATTGGCTCTGCAGCAAAGTCCCCGTGGCTATAAATGGACGCACAAGGAAGGATTTCGTGTTTTAGTTAAAACGGTCCCGGGGGCAGTTTGGGATTTAAGCAGTTTTGCAAACATTGGCTCTGCAGCATCGCCCCCTGGCTACAAATGGACGCAAAGGGCAGGATCTCGCATTTTAGCAAAAACGGCCCCGGGGGCAGTTTGGGATTTAAGCATGTTTGCAAACATTGGCTCTGCAGCATCGCCCCCTGGCTATAAATGGACGCGAAAGGCAGGATCTTGTATTTAGTGAAAACGGTCCCAGGGACAGTTTGGGATTTAAGCATTTTCGTCTGGGAGCCTGTGGGCTTGGGATTGGTCACCAGGGAGCGTGTGAGCGTGGAATTGGTTGTCTGGGAGCCTGTGGGCGCGGAATTGGTCGTCTGGGAGCCTGTGGGCGTGGAATTGGTCATCTGGTAGCCTGTGGAGGTGGAATTGGTCGTCTGGTCGCCTGTGGGCGTGGAAGTGGTCGTCTGGGAGCTTCTGTGCGTGGGATTGGTCGTCTGGGAGCTTTTGTGCGTGGGATTGGTCGTCTGGGAGCCTGTGGGCGTGGAATTGGTCGTCACGCGCCTCAGTTGTCCACTGGCCCTTCCAGGAGCGGGCGCAGCTGCTCCTGGCGGCCGGCCGCTGCCGGCTGCTCCCGCCACGCACCGGGTGGGGAAGGGGTGTCAGGAGCGGGCTGCTCCCGGCAGCTGCCGGCAGCCGCCTCAGCTGTCCACCGACCTGGGCGCAGAAGGCCACAAGGCGGACCAACCAGACACCAACCAGACACCAACCAGACACCAACCCGACACCAACCCGAGACCAACCCGACACCAACCCGACACCAACCCGACATCAACCCGACACCAACCCGACACCAAACCGGCACCAACCCGACACCAACCAGACACCAACGCGACACCAACGCGACACCAACCAGGCACCAACCAGACACCAGCCAGACACCAACCCAACACCAACCCGACACCAACCAGACACCGACCAGACACCGACTAGACACCAACCCGACACCCACCCGACACCAACCCGACACCAACCCGACACCAACCCGACACCAACCCGACACCAACCCGACACCAACCCGACACCAACCCGACACCAACCAGACACCAACCAGACACCAACGCGACACCAACGCGACACCAACCAGGCACCAACCAGACACCAGCCAGACACCAACCCGACACCAGCCCGACACCAACCAGACACCAACCAGACACCAGCCAGACACCAACCAGACACCAACCAGACACCGACCAGACACCGACTAGACACCAACCAGAATGTACATTCTCCCAACCCAGAACAAGAAATGGCATCCATTACGATGATTTCGGTCTGCCGGCCGCTCCCAGCTGCTTCGGGTTGCTCCCGGCTCGCTGCCTCACTCGCTGCCTCATTCGCTGCCTCGCTCCGCCGGGGCGCCGCGCGAGATTCCGCCTGGGCGCCATGCGCGATTTCCGGGCCCCCGTGCTGCGCGAGATGGGCCGGGGCGCCGCGGCCCCGGCGCAGCGGCCCGGGCGCTGCGCGAGATTTACCGGGGCACCGCGCGAGTTCTTCGGTGGCGCAGGCGCTGCGCGAGATGGGCCGGGGGCGCGAGATTTACCAGGGCGCCGCGCGAGGTCTCGGATGGCCCAGGAGCTGCGCGAGATTGGCCGGGGCGCCGCGCGAGATTACCGCAGGCTTGGGCACGAGTTTCCGAAGCGCTGTGCGAGGGCTCCGATGGCTCGAACGCTGCACGCTCGCGTTGAACTCGCGTCGCGCGCGGGTCGGCCCAAGTGGCTCCCGAATCCGATCGAGAACGGCATTGCCAGACGCGGCCGACGCTAGGCTGAAGCAGGCCAGCTCGCATCGCGCGCGGGTCGGCCCAAGCGGCTCTCGAATCCGATCCAGAACGGAATTGCCAAACGCGGCCGAAGCTGGACTGAAAAAAGCCAGCTCGCGTCGAACTCGCATCGCGCGCGGGTCGGCATAAGTGGCTCCGGAATTTGGTCGAGAACGGCATTGCGAGACGCGGTCGAAGCTGGGCTGAAAAAGGCCAGCTCGCGTCGAACTCGAGTCGCGCGCGGGTCGGCCCACATTGCTTGCGAAGCCGATCCGGAATGGCAATGCCAAGCGCTGTTAAAGCTGGGGGTAAAATCGCCAACTCGCACGGAGCTCGCGTCGCACACAGGTCGGCCCGAATGGCTCCCGAATCCGATCCAGAACGGCGTTGCCAGACGCGGCCGAATCTGGAACGAAAAAGGCCAGCTCGCGTAGAACTCGCGTCGCGCGCGGGTCGGCATAAGTGGCTCCGGAATTTGGTCGAGAAGGGCATTGCCAGACGCGGTCGAAGCTGGGCTGTAAAACGCTTGCTCGCGTCGAACTCGAGTCGCGCGCGGGTCGGCCCACGTTGCTTGCGAAGCCGATCCGGAATGGCAATGCCAAGCGCTGTTAAAGCTGGGGGTGAAATGGCCAACGCGCACGGAACTCGCATCGCGCGCGGGTCGGCCCGAATGGCTGCCAATTCCGATCCTGACAGCCATTGGCAGACACGGCCGAAGCTAGACTGAAAAAGGCTTGCTCACGTCGAATTCGCGACGCGCGCAGGTTGGCCCACATCGCTCCCGAAGCCGATCCGAAATGGCAATGCCAAACGCTCCTAAAGCTGGGGTAAAATGGCCAGCTCGCGGCGAACTCGCGTCGCGCGCGGGTCGGCCCAAGTATGGAAGATTCGTGCGCGTCGTCAGAAGAAGTAGTAAATGCGTTGGTGGCTCTGTTTGCTGATTCTCCCTCTTGCCATCGCCTTCGGGTGCTCCTTTCTGGTGCCCGGCTCCGGTCTGCACTCATCGGCGCTGCGAGCGTTCGACTCTTCCGTCCGCGTGCTCAGTCGTGTGGGCATTGAAGAGGCAGCGACTTCTCGCAGACGCGAGCGCACGGGGTGCGCGGACAACAAGCCTGACGTCGCCGGGGGCGCCGAGGGCGCGCCGCAGCTACGCAGCGTGCGGGCGACTGAGGACATCCAACATTCGCAAGAGGGTGACACCGCTCATGCAGAAACGTGCCGCGGCGCGCTACTGCTTCAAATGCGCTATTTGTGGCCTTCCGTTCACAGACTCAAGCTTATGGGAGGTAGACCACATCATCCCTTTGAGCTCTGCGCGAACCACCGCGGATGAGGAGCGACTGAACGGTATCGATAATTGCCAACCTGTTCATAGATCTCCTTGCCATCAAATGGAAAACATTCAGGGAGGCGGCCGCGCGGTAGCGGTAGGTCGAAGCGCAAGTGATGTGTTCAACACTATTGTTAAACAGTTGACGGTTGTAATGATGGAGCCCACCTCCCAGTACTTTGTTGCTGGAGTAGGTGTGGCGGCGCCAGACTTAGAGTCACGCCTTATCCGATGGGCCAGCAGTAGCTGCCAGGCGCACTGTGTAGTGAGGGACAGCGATGGCAGAGTCGCGCTGTACCTGCACAGGGAAGAAAGCAAGATGGCGCGCGCCATGCAGCGTCTCCTCCGTACTCTCACTGTGCAGTGGGGGCTCCACATGGGTGACCTAGGCAAGGGTTGGCTCAAGCTGTGCACCAAGGAGGATTACCATGCGGCGCATCGCGCGTGCATGTAGGATCGCCGCAGATCAAACAGCAAGCGATCCCCCCCCTCTGGCCCTGCGCCGAAGCGGGTGTTGTCCTGCAAGAACTGCCGCCTGACTTTGGCAGGCGGTCGCGAGAGATGTATCGGCATTTGCTGATGCTGCGAACATAGCGCGCACCTGCACTGGCACAGCCCGCCCATTAGTGCAGCGCATCGCGGAGTGCAGGGCACCTATGTCTGGCGCCTCTCACTTGATAGTAAATGGAAATGAGCGCGAATTGGTCCGACGTGCTCGTTCAGCATCCGGCGAAACGCGCCGAGAGTGCTGTGCGCTCGGCAACCAAGCTGCCTACGGGGGCGATATCGACCAGATAGAATACAAATATGCCTACTGCACGCGCCTTTGTTGCTCGCACGGCTCAGACGCAACGAAGGAGTCAGAGCACCGGGCTGCTACACAGCCCGTCGTCACCTCGGGCACGCCCACACAGCGCATCGCGCGGCCGTAACCAGACCCAATGCGCATAAGGCCAGTGGGTCGGCAGCTGCACACCGAACGGAAGAGCGCAGCAGCGCGCAGCACGACGCGCATAGCCCAGAAGAGAGCGCGCGAGGCGAGCTTCGGCGCAAGCTGACCACTCCCACACCTGAAAGCGGCGCCACGGCACAACGGTCGACGTCCACAGTCGAAGCCCCGACAGCGAGCGCGTGAGCTTCAAGCAGCGCCACAACACAAAACGCTTGCGCATGCGCATGTCGACACAGTCGTGAGCCCTCGTGAGGGTAGCACACGGCGCGACTAAGCTCCACCGCGCAAAGCAAGAGTATACTGTGAGAACAACGGGATGGCCAGCGTGCTCCTAGATGGTTCGGAGCGCATCGGGCGACCGAGTGAGTGCATCCAGCGTGGCTTCGGGGCCGCGCTGCGCCAGCCTGTTGAGGACGTCAGAGCCTTCGTGCGTGCGCACGGTGGTGCGCACGGTACGGCGGTGCGCACGGTGGTCCGTATGAAAAACTTATCGACCTTCAGCTCTGGGTCAAGAACAAGGCACCTCCCCCTGGCGTGCAACGTGCTACCCTTCCCATGTGTTTCCAGAAAGGCTGGGGCGCTGGCTCGCAGGCTGCGCGAGAAGAACGGGCTGCGCGCGGCTGATTAGATCCACACGAACAGAAAGAAAGGGCGAATGCACACCTCGAAAGCGTTCCACGCCACGCTGCCGTGGCTCGACGATGCCGAGCTGAATCGTTTGCGCACGTAGGCCTGCTGAAACTGCGCCGCGTCGAGCCTTGCCCGCGAGGATGGTATCGTCATGCCCGCGCCCGCGTGGCTCCGTTCGCTCCACGCACGCTTCCCGTGCCGCGGAGCGGCTTCGACGTGTCCCGGCCAAAGGGTCGGTGGCGAGTCCTCGCAGACGAAGATAGCGGGCGCTCGCGCAGCCGCTGCCACCGCCCGACGCTCCGTTGCGTGTCTTTGGTGAGGCCGTTGGCGAGGCAGCGGGGTCGGACGTCAAGATTATCTCCCTAGGCAACTTCTCGAACCGTGCGCGAGCACCCAGTCGCTTGCAAGTCGTCGCCAGTGGTCAGGATAGATCATGCGCGATGCGCAGGAGACATGCTCCCGCACAGGATCGATGATGGATCCATATGTAATAGGACGCCCCGGTCCAGCGAACGCCGCTACGACAGCCGCCGTACTCAGCGAGGGGGGCGTTAGGATGCGTGTTGTGCGCCGTTGGACTTGCGACCACCCCCCGGAAGGTGAAAAAAGCAGCAGAGACGCCCCCGTGGCGAATCAAACGGCAGTCAGCAGGGATAATATCGGAACGCTCCAGGTCATAAGGCCATAACTTGAATCATAAGGCCAGGGGACAGGTTGACCAGGTCGGGGAACAACCAGAGTCACGGACATAAGGTCATAACGCAAAGGGGACAGGTCGACCAGGTCTGAGTACAACCAGGGTCACGGTCAGAAGGTCATAAGACAAGGGGACAGGTCGACTAGGTCGGAGTACAACCAGGATCATAAGGTCATAAGGCCAACAGGTCGACCAGGTCGGGGTGCAACTTGGGTCACAAGGCTGAGCCAAGCACGGGGCACAGACGCTTGGGCAACTGATGGGAGTTGTACCACGTCGATTCGCCAGCCCGTCTCATGCAAGCAGGGAATATGGGCTGCGCCAGCTGTGACCTAGCCTCACTTGCATTTCCCCTAGGTCATAAGGTCATAAGGCCAGGGGACAGGTCGACCAGGTCGGGGTACAACCAAGGTGACAAGGCTGAGCCCAGCACGGGGCGCAGAGCCTGGGCAACTGGTGGGAATTATTTCTAAACGCTTCGCGCGTGCCGCCGATTTTTTTTCCTCAAAAAAAAATGTCATGCTCATGTAACAAGTTGGAATGACGTTGTGATGACTTTGTCTGAAGACTTTGGGAGATTGTCTGGATGACTTTGGCTGTGTTTGGGGACTACTTTTGGATGATATTTCACTGTTTGGACCCGATGGGTCATCAAAACAAGCCCCCGCGGTGCCCATACACGGATTTGAACTCCCCAGGGTCTCGAAAATGAGAACATTTTTGGTACCACAAGTGACGCAACATCGAACAAATCTAGACTCTCGGATCATTCCGATTCCTGAAGCGAAATTTTCATGCAAATAATATGACCTCCACTCCCAGAAATCATGTTTTTTTTGTTCGGAGTTCTCGAGGGAATGGCCGTTTTGAAGCATTTGTTACAAATGTATGATTTTTGGTACGAACATGTGTCAGCATGATCTCAACATGTGATCCAAAACGACCAAAAAGTCATCCTGAATCGGATTCAGAACCTCATCAAAAAAAGGGGTCATTTCAGAAAAGGGTCTGGTAGGCACTTTGCAGGAATTACTGGATAGCCCATGAGTGGATTTGACCCGCTGGGAGGGATTTAGGGAGGGTACTCAATAACACGCCGTGCACCTTTCTAGGGGGAGGTCGGCGGATTACGTCGATTCGCCAACCTGCCTCATGCAAGCAAGCGAGCAAGCAAGCAATGTCTCCACAGCGATGGAAGCTTCACTTCGTTAGGGTCATAAGGTCATAAGGCCAGGGGACAGGTCGCTCAGGTCGGGGCACAACCAGAATTACGGTCTGAAGGTCATAAGGCAAAGGGGACAGGTCGACCAGGTCGGAGTGCAGCCAGGGTCACAAGGCCGAGCCCAGCACGGGGCGCCGCGGCCTGGGCAACTGATGGTACAGTCGATTCGCCAACCTGCCTTGTGCAAGCAAGCAACATCTGGCTGCGTCAGCTTTGACTAGCCCCACAGTGATGGGAGTTTCACTTCGGCAGGGTCATAAGGTCATGAGGCCGGGGGACAAGTCGACCAGGTCGGAGTACAACCAGGGTCACAAGGCCGAGCCCAGCACGGGGCGAAGAGGCCTGGGCAACTGGCGGTGGTACACTCGATTCGCCAACCTGCCTTACGCAAGCAAGCAACATCCGGCTGCACTAGCTCTGACTAGCCCCACAACGATGGAAGTTTCAAGGGGTAGGGTCCTAAGGTCATAACGCCTGGGGACAGGTCGACCAGGTCGGGGTACAACCGGAGTCACGGACATAAGGTCATAAGGCAAAGGGGACAGGTCGACCAGGTCGGAGTACAACCAGGGTCACAAGGCCGAGCCCAGCACGGGGCGAAGAGGTCTGGGCAATCGATGGTGGTACAATTGATTCGCCAATCTGCGTCATGCAAGCATGCAACATCGGCCCGTGCCAGCTTTGATTCGCCTCCTTGGTGATAAGGTCATAAGGTCATAAGGCCATGCAGCCAGAGCGAGGGAATAAATAATGTCTGTAAGAGCTATGCAAGCCCTGTCACCCACAAGCATCGAGTTGATTAGTTCCACCATGGTCACATGGTCATAAGGTTACAGGGTCATGGGGGCGGGTCGCCCAGGACGGGGCGCAGCCAGGGTCACAAGGACGAGCCCACCATGGGGCATAAGGCTGAGGGCTACCGATCTGGGCGACAGGCGTGACCTATAGCACGTTGATGCACCAACCTGCAAGGGCTCAATTCGTAAACTTCGTGGCTCGCACTGCCCTGTCGCAGGCCATGCCGAATACTTATGAGAAGCGCGCCAGGGATGTGCTAGAGGCTCAGGATGGTTCGTGTCAACCCCGTGGCGAGAAGAATCGTGCTCTCTTCGCGGTGCTGAAAAAGGAGATGCTACAGGATCTCGATGGCGATGTGGTGCGGGGCGCAAAGCGTGTCAAAGATGCAAGCAGCGAAGCCATGCGCCGCGTCGAGACTGCAACGGCAGCGGCCATACAGAAGATACTGGCTGAGGAAGCGGTTGCAATAGCAACGAAGAGGTTCAGGGTGGTAGGCCCTGGCGAAAACCGCTGATCTTCAGGGGCCGAGCTATACGGCCGGGGGCAGCATGGGCCTGAGCAGCCGCATTAACATGCGATGCATGCCAGCACTTCGGCGCGCTCCATTGCCGACACATTTGGTCTCTACAAAACAAGTCCGCTTGCAGTGCTCGCAAGTGTTGCCTGCGCTAGCGCACAGAACGCACGCCGCACGTGAGCTTCGTTGATTGCCACGCGCATGCGGGAATTGCAGTTATCAAAAGGTTGGCTCAAGTCGAACAGCTCGCAAGCCTTCCCGCACGTCTGGGCGATGCCAAATACTTCCGAGAAGCGCGCAAGAGACGCCCTCGAAGCCAAGGACGGCTCCTTCCGGCCGCGTAGTGCGAAGAACCGAGCCCGCTTTGAGGAGATGAACAGGGAGATGCAGCAAGAGCTTGCTAGCGATGTGGCCCAGGGCAAGCAACGCATCCGCCCGTGCATGCCGGTAGCAAGGCCGTGCGGTGCATCACCAATGCCGCTGACGCGGCCGAGCAGAGAATCGAAGCGGCCGCCGCGGAGGCTGTCGCGAAGGCTATGAAGAAGCGCAAATTCATACCAGCCGCGCAAGACATCGAGGAGACCAGCAACACCACTTCATCCGACCCGTCGTCAGGGTTGTGAAGCTGGGGTGCCCGCTCCCGTAGCAGAGCTTCCCGCTACGTTGGTTCCTACGGCTGCTGTGGAAGCAGGCCGTCGCGGGCAAGACCAATCGTTGCCAGAGCAGCCCTCTGCTGCCGAACCAGCCAGCCCCGAGCAAAATGTCGTCGAGGATTTGGTGTGGGTGTTGTCGGAACAGAAGACCCCGTGCACAACGCAGCGATGATGCTTGCCCACGTGCCCACCACAACGCTTGCCCACATGCCTCCAGCCGCTCGCGCGTACCACACTGCGGAGCCAATGCCGCCAGTGGACCATGCCAAGCTACGCGAAGACGCAGTCCAAGCGGAGCGGGATCGCCTGGCGCCCGAAGAGGCATTGCACATCAAGCGGGCCTACCAGCGCTTGGCTTTGCAGCACGACTGGCCGGCACTCTCTGAAGAAGTCGAGCTGCCAGACGGCCTGAAGTCGCGCGTGGCATGGCGCTTCAAGGCGAATGCGCGTTTCAAGCACGCACTCCACGCGAAGTGGAGAGACATGGCGCGCAACGCAGTCACATCCACGCTGGCGAAACAGCGGGGGACGTGCTCACGCTGCAAGCATGAACAGTTTCTCGCACGGTACCCTTTCAGCAACCCTCTCAGCGAGAGGGGAGCCACATTTACTTGGAACGCCTGCGCTCGACACAGGGCGCTGACGGTCAATGAGGAGGCGAAAATCGAAACGGACGTGCGTGCAGAATGGGCGGAGGAAGCCGTCAATGCTGCCGTCTGCGCTTGGACGTGGAAGCGAAGGCACGGCGCGACAAGACGTGGAAGCGAAGGCACGGCGCGACAACCTCGCGCGCCAGAAGGAAGCGGAGGCTGACAGCGAAATGCTCCGTGAGGTGGAGGAACAGGTCCGAGAGCGGCTCCGGCCCGCGACCCGTAGCTGCGAAATGTGCATGGAGGCGCCGCGCGGTGTGCATGGCTGTGAGCTGTGGGAGCGCGGCTTAGCCCACGCCCGCACCACTAGGCCGGATGCTGCCGCTGCAATCCTGAAGCGCACAGAAGGCAGTGAGATTCCGCATCGCTCTTGGGACCGAGTTACAACGCCATAAAAAGTATACGCTCGTGCGCCGTTGTTCGTAGTATGGGTGAACCGCAGCGACCACCGCGCGATGGTGCTGAACCCCACAGCGCACAGCCGCATCAGCACTGCCCAGATGGCCGCGCAAGGCGGATTCTCTGACAGACCCAAATCACTGATGCCACTTAGCGCGCGCCCCGTGTGGCTCAGAGAGAGGTAGCAATGCAGCAAGGCACTGCGCATCTGCCGCTCGCTGGTAAAGCACGCAGGCGCTTGATGTTTTGTGGGGGACGCATCGGCTCAAGACTCCCTCGCCTCCCCACGCGCACGCGACCGCAAAGATCATGCCAGTAACAGAGAAGTTTCAGGGCCAGCTCACGCACGCAAACGTCCAGTTGGCTGTGCGCTCGGGTGTGCTGACAGAGGCCGAAGCAACGCGATATTGGCAAAGCAGGCGGTGGTTCCGAACGCTCTCCGATTCAAATAATGACAAGGCCATCGAGAAGCGCACGCAGGAGTTCGAGGAGGCCAAGTCAAGGGTCCAAGTCAAGGGTGCTCGAGTGTATGAATACCAGCAGCGGAGACCTGCTCGAGCGCGAGCGAGGCGAGAAGCGCCGTCTCGCAGCGGAAGTTGAGAGCCTGAGACGGCGCCTGGCAGACGTCTGCGAGCGGGCGTAACAGGCCTGCGGAAGCCAGTGGGCCAGGTGGTCGGACGCTGCACGGCTAGTATCAGAGGCGTATAGCTGAGCAGCACGTAGGAAAGCGGTCCTTGGCAGGGCAGACCGTGGCGGATGCATCATACAGCCAGAAAAGGACACAGCTACGCTGCGCAAGCGAGTGTGCGGGCGCGCCACAATGGGTGCTCACAGCCGGAACAGTGCGCAGCGCATCGCTCCTTGGCGCAACGCTCATGCTTCTCGCGAGCAGCCATCGACCCGCAGCCGTGTACTGCCGCACATCCCGTCGCTCCTGACGCGCTCCGCCGTGGCTTCATCCAGGATCAACTTCCGCGCGGGTCACCGTGTTCGCGGCATCCAGTGGTTTGATGAGATCGCTGGTGCAGTCGGGGGGTCACAAGCAGGCAGGGGGTCACAAGCAAGCATGTGTCACAATCCGGCGGGGGGGTCACAAGCAAGCAGGGGTCGCAAGCAAGCAGGGGGTCACAAGCAGGCATGGGGGTCACAAGCAGGCAGGGGGTCACAAGCAGGCACAGGTCACAAGCAAGCAGGGGTCATAAGCAAGCAGGGGCCATAAGCAAGCAGGGGTCACAAGCAAGCATGGGGTCACAAGCCAGCAGGGGTAACAAGCAGGCAGGGGCCACAAGCAGGCAGGGGTCACAAGCAAGCAGGGGGTCACAAGCAGGCAGGGGTCATAAGCAGGCAGGGGTCACAAGCAAGCAGGGGGTCACAATCAAGCAGAGGGTCACAGGCTGGGCCAGCGTTGCAACTGTTACAGGAAGCCTGTAACAGCTGTAACGGGTTACGGGGGGAGGGGCGTCATAAGGAGAGGGGCCGTAAGGAGGAGGAGGAGGAGGAGGGTCATAAGGAGGAGGGTCATAAGGAGGAGAGGGGGGTCACAAGGAGCAGTGGCCACAAGCAGGCAGGGGGTCACAAGCAAGCAGGGGTCACAAGCCAGCAGGGGTCACAAGCAAAGCAGGGGGTCACAAGCAAGCAGGGGGTCACAAGCAGGCAGGGGTCACAAGCAGGCAGAGGGTCACAAGCAGGCGGGTGGTCACAAGCAAGCAGGGGTCACAGGCAGGGGGTCACAAGCAAGCAGGGGGTCACAAGCAAGCAGGGGTCACAAGCAAGCAGGGGGTCACTAGCAAGCAGAGGGTCACAAGCAAGCAGGGGTCACAAGCCAGCAGGGGTCACAAGCAGGCAGGGCTCACAAGCAGGCAGGGGTCACAAGCTAGCAGGGGTCACAAGCAAGCAGGGGGTCACCAGAAAGCAGAGGGTCACAAGCAAGCAGGGGTCACAAGCCAGCAGGGGTAGCAAGCAGGCAGGGGTCACAAGCAGGCAGGGGTCACAAGCAAGCAGGGGTCACAAGCAGGCAGGTGTCACAAGCAAGCAGGGGGTCACAAGCAAGAAGAGGGTCACAAGCAAGCAAGCAGGGGTCACAAACAAGCACGGGTCACAAGCAGGCATGGGTCACAAGCAAGCAGGGGGTCACAAGCAAGCAGAGGGTCACAAGCTTGGGCAGCGTTACAACTGTTACAAGAAGCCTGTAACAGCTGTAACAGGTTACAAGGGGAGGAGTGTCAAAATAAGAGGGGTCGTAAGGAGGAGGGTCATAAGGAGGAGACGCAGGGTGTCACAAGGAGCAGGGATCACAAGCAAGCAGGTGTCACAAGCAGGCAGGGGCTTACAAGCAGGCAGGGGGTCACAATCAAGCGGTGGCCACAAGCGAGCAGGGTCACACGCAGGCAGGGGGTCGGTCGCAAGCAAGCAGGGTTCACAAGCAGGCAGGGGATCACAAACAGGCAGGGGGTCACAAGCAAGTGCGACTGGCCGGCACTCTCTGAAGAAATTGAGTTGCCAGACGGCCTGAAGTCGCGCGTGGCATGGTTCTTCAAGGCGAATCGGCGTTTCAAGCACGCACTCCACATTAAATGGGGAGACATGGCCCGCAACGCAGTCACGTCCGCGCTGGCGAAACAGCGGGAGACGTGCTCACGCTGCAAGCATGAACAGTTTGTCGCACGGCACCCTTTCAGCAACTCCCTCAGCGAGAGGGGTGCCACATTTACTTGGAACGCCTGCGCTTGACACAGGGCGCTGACGGTCAACGAGGAGGCGAACATCGAAACGGACGTGCGTGCAGAATGGGCGGAGGAAGCCGTCAATGCTGCCGTCTGCGAAAGCAGCTGGACGTGGAAGCGAAGGCACGGCGCGACAGCCTCGCGCGCCAGAAGGGAGCGGAGGCTGACAGCGAAAGGCTCCGTGAGGTGGAGAGGCAAGTGCGAGAGCGGCTCCGGCCCGAGACCCGTGCCTGCGAAATGTGTGCTTGGAGGCTGACGGATCAGCCTCCACGAGGGAAAGTTCAGGTCGCTGTGCCTGGCTCATAGCTGTGGGATCGCGGCTATGCCCACGCCCGGGCCACTCGGCCAGATGCTGCCGCTGCAGTCCTGAAGCGCACAGAAAGCAGTGAGCTCCCGCATCGCTCTTGAGACCGTGTTACAGCGCCATAAGAAATATAATCGCGCCGTGCCAGCTTCAATCTTGCGGGTGGATCGTAGCGACCACCCCACAGCGCATAGCCGCATCAGCGTTGCCCAGATGGCCGCGCAGGGCCGACTCTCTGACAGACCGAAATCACTGATGCCACTTAGCGCACGCCCAATGTGGCTCAGAGAGAGAGGTAGCAATGCTGCAGCAAGGCACTGCGCAGCCGCCGCCAGCAGGCAACGCATGAAGGCGCTTGGTGTCTTGCGGAAAACGCATCGGCTCAAGCTTCTCTCGCCTCCCAATGCGCACGCGACCGCAGACCCGCCTGCGGTAGCCATTTGCATCCTTCGCCTTCGGCATCCCGTAGATACCTTCCAGAAGAAATACTCCAGAGGATCATATCGCGGAAGTTTCAGCCTTGCGCCTGCGTCGCCGCTCGCTGCTGCTACGAAGTCGCCAGTTCACGCCGCAGCATCGCAATATTGGCTCAGGCCTCTCCCAGCGTAGCCCCCTCAGCTGGCCGTGTCATCATCCACCCGCACGGCCCAGGCACCGAAGCTGAAGCAGGCTACCCTCAGCGGGGGTGCGCCATAACGATAGATCGACCACTGCAAAGGAGGCGCGCGTAGCTGAGCAGCCGACCTTGCGCGTCGCAGCTCACGCTCTGAGCGGCAGACTCCTCTGCATGCTGGAAGCGTCCCCGGGCGACACCGCGCTGGTACTCTATCGCAGTGCCGAGGCCGCCGCAGGTAAGCCGCTGCAGCTCTTCACCAGCACGGACGTCTATCTGAAGGCTGCCTCCACCATCGCGGCCGCAGGTCTACGCGACCAGGCTGTCGTGACGGCCAGAGTTGCGCTCCCGCGGCTCTTCACCACTGCCTCCGAAGATGGCGGCGCTTTTGCCGCTCTCAAAAGCGACGGCTCTGTTCTCTGCTGGGGAGAACGCCGCGGCAGCGAGGTGCAAGAGCAGCTCGTGGACGTCGTCGACATCTCCACCGCCACTGGTCAATTTGGCGAGGGTGGCGGCGGCGCTTTCGCCGCTCTCAAAAGCGATGGATCTGTTCTCTGCTGGGGAGATCGCAACACGGGCGGGGATTGTAGCGCTGTGCAACAGGACCTCAAGGACGTGGTCGAGATCTCCTCCGCCACCGTTGGCGCTCTTGCCGCCCGCACGAGGCATGGCAGCGTGGTGTGCTGGGGTGAAAAGTTGTGGGGGCGGTGATTGCAGCACGGTCCAGCAGCAGCCGGTGAACGTCGAGAAGATTTATGCCCCCCTTGGTGCATTCGCCGCAGTCAAGAAGGATCGCGCCGTGGTATGCTGGGGCAACATCCCTGATAGAAGCTGGTGCGATGGAAGCGGCAATATGACGCGGCAGCGGTTGCTAAACGTCGAGGAGAAGATATGCGTCAACTTAGGTGCCTTTGCTGCAAGCACGGAAGATGGTCGCGTCGCATGCTGGGGCAACAATCTTGACGGCGGCGATTGCAGCGAGGTGCAAGAGCAGCTGGTGGAAGTCGAGGATATTTATGGCACTTATCGTGCGTTCGCCGCGCTCAAGAAAGATGGTACCATGGAATGCTTGGGTGACGAGGAGTCCGGTGGTGATTGCAGCTAGGTGCGACAGCAGCTGGTGGACGTCGAGAAGATTTATGCCACCACAGATGGGTTCGCCGCGCTCAAGAAAGACGGTACCGTGGAATGCTGGGGCGGGGATTGGTCCGGCGGCGATTGCAGCGAGCTGCAACAGCTCATGGTGGATGTCAGGACGATCTACGCCACCGCCGGTGGTGCATTCGCCGCAGTCAAGGAGGACCGCACCGTGGTATGCTGGGGCAATAAAGTGCACGGCGGGGATTGTAGTGCGGTCCAGCAGCAGCTGGTGGATGTCGAGACGATCCATGCCACATTGGCAGCTTTTGCCGCTGTCCAAAGGTATGGCAGCGTTATTTGCTGGGGCCATGCAGACTTCGGCGGCGATTGCAGCAAGGTTCAACAGCAGCTAGAGAAGGTGGCCGTGATTGAAGCCGCGACGACATGTTTCTTCGCCACCAAGGCGGACGGCAGCGTGGTCATTTGGGGTGGGCCCGCATGTCTCTAGCCATCGCCGGCCACGCAGATGGCGCTCAAGAGTGGCATCTCCTGAGCCTCTAGGATACGCGACGCGCACGCAGCTTCGACAGCCGCTGCCCGATCTGCCGCGACGGCTTCACAGCCTCGTTGCGACGCTTTGCGAATGACGAGTGAAAGGCCAGCTCCCGCGCAGGTATGCCCAGTTGTAGAGAGCGGTGCGGGTGCACAGTCAGACAGGTAACCGCCATCAGCCTCCCTGGACAAAAAGACATGCGGCGGTCCGTTACATGCCGCGCGGAAGCTTGTGCAACCTCCCCGCATCCAACCCCGCCAAGTAGCTTTGGGCCTAGCCCCATGGCTCTCGACTCTTGCAGCGATCCTTGGGCGGTTGCTCATAGGTCCATGTCCGGGCAGCAAGATGGACGTGGCCGCAGCGCGCAATGGCGCTCCAATCAGGCCAATCCTAAAGCAATGTTCGAACGCGCAGTGTTGAGCCTCTGACGGACCGAAATCACCGTAAGCCAGCTGACGGGTTCACCCATGGGGTGTATAGGAGGCGCGCATGGTGCGAATAACAACATGAGTTGTTGGACCATGAGCGAGGTTTGGCATGCCCGAGATGTTGTTAGCTGCAGTGGTTGTGAGGATTGTATCGCTAGCGAGTTGCAGAAAGACAACGGCGGCGCGCACCTCGTAGGAAACAAAAGCACTCACTAGCCAGTCCGGCCGCTTTGGTGGTCGAAAGGGTTTGCTCAGAACTAACCGCGGGCCCGAGCATCCACCCACTCAGCATAGGAAGCGCTCGGTAAACAAAGTATTTGAATCATTTCTGAGTTCGTCAAATGAACGCACGGTAGCCATACCGCCCCCCCCCCCCGCAGTCATAATCCTCAAGGTCGGCTCTCCGCCTTTGCGCGCACAGCTGTTCGCGTTGTCGCTTGATCCCACTCACTCGCCATGGAGATCCAGCCCTTCGTGAAAAACTCTTGGAACGTCGGCCGCCCGGTCATCGCAAAACAGATCCCTTGGTTCAGGGGCAAGGACGTTGAGCCGGAGGATAAGACCACCTACTCTCAACTTTCCAAGGGGGTCGGGAATACCGACGCCCTTGCGAATCAACAGCCGCACGAAATTTACATCAATGAATCAGGGCTGTATAGTCGCACGTGGAACTCTAAGAGGCCGGAGGCTAAAGCCTTCAGACGTTGGATCACGAGCGAAGCTTTGCCTTCGATCAGGGAGCATGGAAGTTACGGTGGGCCCGCTTTGGCAAGCCTTGCAGAGCAGATGCAGGGGTTGCAGGGTACAATCGCAGCTCTGACTCAACGTCTCGACGCCGAGCCCCAAAGCCGAGTGCAACACCTGGTCTTGAGCGTCGCCACGCCACAAGGACCTGCAGCAGAACAGGCACTCCTTGAGTGCGGAACCGTTCTGACAAGCGAGCAGGTCGAAGACCTGAATTCCAGTTCCGGCGTTATCACCATTGCGGATTGGCCCCGCTTGCGTACGGACGCCGGCAGGAGCAGCTTCCGCAAGATCTCATACATAGTCGCCGGGGAGTTGAAGAAGGCAAAATTGGAACAAGCTGCTGCAGAAGGTTTCGATGTGCCGCTGCAGTGGAATCAGGGCGGCCACAGAATTGTTTACACGACGTGCGACGAAGATCTCATGAAGGCCGTGTTTGACGACCTCAGTGCCAAATTCGAAAAGATCATCATCGAGCTTGACGGCGAGCTCTCTGCAAACCATGCGTTGAAGAAAGGCGTGCGGAAGACCATTCAAAAGGAGACCCTCCAGCGATTCCTCCGGCCCACGACGAGCCGCAGTGTCTGAGTGGAGCCGCAAACAGTAGGCCAGCTTGACAAGAAGCCCTCGGGCGGTAGGGGTGTAGAAATAGAACGAGCCGCGCGCACACTGCGACATGGCAGCGCCTACTCCATCCCAGGCAGGAAGTCGTGCGGCAAACAGCTACACATTTACACATTCACGAACAGAGCTCTCGAACGTAGTTTTCAGCTTCGCGTCGCAATCTGGTCGAACCTTTTGTGGCTCAAGTGCAAAGGCGCCCTGCAGCGAAAACCAACTTTGCGTCCCTAGGCCCCGCATCGCCGCAGACATGCGCCGTCAAGTGTCAGCGACCGCGTCTCCCCCGCCACAGGTTCGACGTCGCCGGGGCGCGTGGCAGTTCGATGGCATGTCTACGCAACAGGAGTTGCGCAGCTTCGGAAGCGGGGCCGACGACGTGGTCGCACAGGGCGAGCTGAGCGCCATAGACAGAGATGCAGGCAACAGCTCGGACAGTGACGTGATCGTCATGGTCGACCCTGTCATCGCTCTACCGCGACCGACTCTTGAGCTGTACCGCCAAGACGGGCGCGAGATCTTCCGCGGCAAACACGGAGAGTTCGCCATGCTCCGCTCTCGCCTCGACCCGGACAACTTGGCGATGCTGCAGCATGCGCCAGACCTCCCGCGCACCCAAGAAGCCATGCAGGCAAAATACCATTGGTGGAAGGCTAGCGATAAAGCCAAAGAGTATACGAACGAAGACAAGATCCAGGTAATGTGCCACTCTGGAACGGAACGTGAGAACTGTCAATGCAACGGATTGGACGCCAGCGTGCTGGCGCCGCAGGTGTGGGGTGCGTTCGCGCGCGCTTTCGTTCGCGTGAACAGCGCTCCAATTGAAGACTTTGGCCGCGCGCATTCAGCGCTCCCTTGCGGACCGTCCGCCGGACGTGCTAGAGAACAAAAATGCCAAGCATTTGCTGGAGACGCCGCCCTCGGAGTGGCTGTTCAAGTTTGGCATGATCCAAATAATGCGTCCTGGAGATCGGCGCGACAAACGCCATGTGGATGGCGGGGCTTCTCTCTTGCACGTCGGACTCTCTGTGTTTGGACATCGCACCTTGGCGTTCTGGGAGAAAGGTCGCGACCAGCCCCACAGGGTAACCCAGGCGGCTGGCGACGCATACCTCAGCTCGCCAGCGCTGTTCTAGCACCAGGTACTCCACGAAGATGCGGACGGCGATGGCCGCGCCGACGGACGACATGGGGCCATGCAAAGTCGCGCTGCAGTTGCGCTGCAACATCTTCAGCCACAATCGAGCGACGACCCCGCCTGCGGGACCTACGGAGCTGCTGCTAGCTGCAGGCAGAGCTGTGTTGGAGTGGCTCACTACTGCGAGCCTGGTTTTGCCAAATCGCAGAGATGTAGAGCAGCGCTTAGGGCAAGCACGTTGCGCAGATCCCCCGACCCAACGTTTGAAGAGGAAGCCGATAGGTAGTGGCTCCTGAAGCGATGTGGGAACACGTCTGACCCGATTGACAGTGTGTAAGTCTTAGGATATGTTGAGCACAAAAAAATCTATCATGCTAGAAGAGCTATGCCCCCCTGCGAAGACCGCTAGTACGAAGACCGCTAATGCAAAGACCGCTACTGCGAAGACCACGTACAGGGAGACTAACGGGAGACTACTACTCACTTACTATTCAGCACCGGACGAGTAAGTGAGTAGTAGGATGTTACTGCTAGAAGAGCCATGCCCCCCATGCGAAGACCGCTACTGTGAAGACCGCTACTGCGAAGTCCGCGTACAGGGAGACTAACGGGAGAATACTACTTACTTACTATTCAGCAGCGGAAGAGTAAGTGAGTAGCAGGATGCCACTCTAGAAGAGCCATGCCTCCCTTGCAAGGAGCCTATGATTGCGTGGGAGGCGCGTAGACGTGCTAGGTTACAGGGTGTGCGGTCGCGTGTGGGAGAAGCGGCCGACCGAGGCGTCAGTAAGCGTGCTTGGTGTGATAGAGTGTTCGCTATGTCAACAGAGAAAAGCGTGATGCACCAGAATCAACCAGCAGAACACACATTCTGCGAAGACAACGCACATTCTGCGAAGACAACGTCACGGCCTACTGAACGCATGTACGCATTCTCGAGTCGCGATCCTCGCTCATGCCATGCTGGCTCAAGTTGCGCAGAATGACCAGGGCGCAGGCGAGACGGATCTGCGGACATGCCCCATTTGCTTGCAGGCTATCACAAGACGGGCAACTGTATATCAGTCACAGTGCCAGCCTGTCCCGCACGAAGCGCACATGCACTGCTGGAGGCGACAGACGAAGAGCCAGCGAGCCCAATGCTGCGTCCGCCGCCAGAACACCGTCGACGACCTCACGTTTATCGCCGTGGCAGAGCTTTGCGGCGTGGATCGCCCGCTCGCGGGCAGACTAAACCCCATGCGGGCAAGGCGTGCTTGAGAATTACCAACGAGGTGTGATATAGCGCGAGCTGTGGTCATTCTTGTTATGGATGAGGCGCGAGCTGTGGTCATTCTTGTTATGGATGAGGCGCGATGGCGACCGTCCAAGCGACGACGTCCTCCAGCGGTTATGTCGGGTCGGCGGCAGTTTGTGATTATGGCGGCTAGCATGAGGTGTAGGAGCGCCGAGATCCTCGACAATGTAATACGGTCTGTTACACTAATGATGCCACTGAGGCTACAAACGCGAGCATGGGGCAGGTGCGCGCATATGTAGTAAGTTGCATGCATCCAGATGGGCTCCATTGTCGCGTGTAGGTTGTCATTCCACAGGCTCCAGAACAGCTCGCTCTTTGGCATATCATGGGGGAGCAGCTTCGCACATCCACGCAGGAGAAACAAACGTGTGCCATCTGCCTGCAGACGGTCCGCAAGAATGCCGTGTGGTGGCACGTCACCGAGTGTCGGCGCTACTTCTACTACGACTGCTGGCACACGTATCATAAGCACAAATGCGACACCCGCAGGTCTCCAAGGCACAGTTCCTGGCCGTCATGGCGCCGTTCATGGAACGCGCGCTGGGCGGCGGGCAGTGAGCGGGCATGCCAACCAGTGTGAGAAGTCGTATACGTAGTGCGTGTGCTCAGAAATCTTGTGGGCAGTCCTCTCCCCGCAACCAGCTCAAGCTACACGGTGTGCTGTGTGATGTGTGAGTGCCATCATGGATGCGCGCGCTGTTCAAACAGAGGCTCGAAGGGGTAGTGCGTAGGTTCCCAGTGATTCTTTCGTGTGTAGCCGATGGCTATGCGTCTGGAGACATTACAGCCCCGACCACCCAGGCCCAAACGAGCAGGCACCATAGACGCCATAGCCCGACCAAGCACCGAGGGTGCGAGCGGTAAGAACCTCAGACACCATAGACACCATAGCCTGGACCACCCACGTCCAAGCCATCAGACACCATAGACACCATAGCCTGGACCACCCAGGTCCAAACCAGCAGACACCATAGACACCATAGCCCACCATAGCCCCGACCACCCAGGTCCAAACCAGCAAACACCATAGACACCATAGCCCCGGGAAGCCGTCAGGGAGCGGCGCGCAGAGATGTTGGCTGCTAACGTTTGCGTCCATCGCTTCATGTCAGGGATAAGCGATGCTTGGAAGGCATTGGATTGCAACAAGTGTGGACTTAGCGGCAAACAAGCTCAGATCTACCGTTGTCAGTCCACTTGCTGTGTCGCGCTCTGCGAACGGTGCATGAAAGAGACATGGGCTGCCGAGCAAGAGGCCGAGGACGCGCACGCCGCTGCTGCACAGGATCTGGCGACCTTCGAGATGCAGCAAGGCTGGGCCGAGTTGGCCCGTGAGAGGGCCAGCATCGTGATAGCAAGTGCCAGAGAGGCCAACCTCACCTCTGCGCAGCCGAAGAGAGTTCCTAGGGCGTTGTGTAGAGGCGCTCAAGAAGGTGAGCCCGACAGCGGATACATATCCAAAGAAGCTCACGCTGCCCGAGCAGCAACGGTTGGCGCTGGCGCTGGAGGTCACGGCGCGGCTCTGTCACAAATGCAACGGGCCTGCCCGAGATCCAGTGCCCGCTTCTGAAATCTGCATAACATGGATTCATGACGAGGGGGACGGAGAGGCTGAAATAACCGCCCCAGAGGCTGCCGCGGGCAAGGTGTTCTGCGCTGCCTGCGTCGATGATGGTCGCATCCTCGTGTGCTTGCGGTGTGGCCGAGACGATGCCCGTGTGCATGCCGACCGCGCCTGGGCTTCCAACTAATTTTCATGGGCTGCCATGCGACTTCGACGCGATGCACTAGGTGCGAGAGCCCTGCCGTCATCAGTGCTACCCGCAAGGACAAACGCAGCCATGGCCTGAAGATGGCCCCGATGGCCAACAACTTCTGGGAATTTTCCGATTTCCAGCGACCCGAACCCGAAACGCCGTAAGTTCTGAGCTACCTGCGCGCAACCCAGCGCCGCCGCGAGGGACCGGCCATGCCCCGTCGGCCCTCCTTGGCCCTCCACTCGGGCCCGAAGTGCGCAGCCATTTTCGCAGAGTACCATTCTGGCCACGCCCGAATCTGTGTCGGCCTTTCGGGGTAGAACTTCCTTAAACGCGACACCAACGCTTGCTACTCGTTCCACCAGCATGGTGAGCTCAAGGTCTGCACGGCTTAGTGCATCCTCAAGCGAAGTGTAGTCCTTGTAGTCTTCAACATTCACGCCGAGGGGCTCTGCTCAGAGCGCCATCGTGAATGTCTTGTGGTATGATTCTCGTTGTTGGGTCCGTGCCGCAACGAGCTATGCACGGCCTCCGAAGTCATAGTGCTTCCATGAATGTGGCTCCTGGCTGGCCCTGGCCAGGTGAAGACTTTTCGCCCAAAGCCGCGCTCCCCGCAAAGTACATATGTTTTCCCACGCGATCGCAATGCAGACTGGGTCCTTCCCGCCTGTAGTCTGGGGTGGCGTTAAGTTGAGTCAAGCGCGACTGTGCGCACATATCAATGTACACCTAGTGTTCAACTTACGCCTAATGCTTATGCACGGCCAGCTGCCCAAGATGGTCAATCCAGAGCCCTTCAGGTCCGCAGCGAGCGGACGTCACGGGAGCGCAACTACTTTGCAGCATTCACCATTAAACATTAACTACGTCCTACCCCTTCTGCTAAGCAAGCAAGTTACTACGCTACTAACCGATAATCACGGCTGACTGGCCAGCAGCCCTTCACTCGCTGCATACATTCCCAGCTTGGAATACAGGGATTGGCTTCGGCATAGAGGATTTTGTCCGCACAACGTCGCCGAATACACAGTGGGAGGTGGGCGGTTGTGGGAGGTGGGAAATCGGAACTGAGAGGTGGGATTTGGGAGGTGGGGAGTGGGAGGAGGGAGGTCGGAGGTGAGAGGTGGTAGGGGAAAGTTGGAAGGTGGGTTGGAGGTGGAAGGTGGCTCCCGTCCTTGCGCCGCTGCACTGCGATACGGCTACGCTTGAGCCGCCAAAAGCGCCCTGCGGTTAGGGTCTTCTTCTTCCTATGCCTCTGGGTTCTCTCAGTGGCGGCCGCGTGGAGGAGCAGGCCGCCCTGAGGTCGTTGCGGAGCGGCGGTTGCAAGGGGCTGCTGAAGGACCCGGACATCACAGCGATGGACTTGTTAGAGGCAAGCGTCATTGTCTTCCTCTTCCCCCACTCGCTGGATATGTGGCACGTGCAGGCAGGGGAGGTTCCACAGCCAGGTCCACGGAGCAGCCTCCACTTTGTGGCGGGAAGCCGAATCGGTTTGATCTGATCGGATGTTATCCCCTCTGCAATAACATCTTTTATGGCCAATCACGTCGAAATTCCTGGATTCGAGTACCACTGTAGCGCAACGGATATGGATGATCATGGTTTTACTTGCGTTAGAGCCGCGATCTGACAAGCTGGAGCTTGTCTTCAACTTGAGCCAACACAACGGCATTCCAAATGGGAATCTCGTGTTTCCCACTACAAGGGTCTCTTGGGCGCTCTTGGGGTGCTTTTGCGCAGTTTTTAATGTTACTTATCATAATCATGTTTCATGCTTTGCTTTAATTCGTTTTGAATTGGATTTCGGTCGACTTCCGGCCCCCAGATCGACCCCACATCGACCAAACAATAAGCAAGCATCGAAGTCGCAAAATATATAAATGTTCCTGGTCCTGGTAATCTTTGGATTATGTTTTTTTTTTTTTGCACATCCTGGTATTGAAGCAGCAGCTATTTTATATTGTGTGTCAGTAAGGTTGTCGATGCTGCCAGAATAGTTTCTGGTGGTGCTCGATTATGTCCGAACACTTAAAAAGCGTTGTTTGCATAAAGGCAAATACACATGTTCAGATGTTTGCATTTTCTGTTCATGATGCCTCGGAGACTCTGTTTGATAAAAACACGTGCTTCAGGTTCGAAACACAAGTCGAAAGTCAGTCCTGATGATATATCGTGTTGGTTCCAAAAAGCTAGTACCGATGAGGCCCGAAATGGTTTGGGCGCGTTAACAACGAAACAAGTGTTTGGAAACTGTTTGCTTTTCAACGTCGATTTTTGATCGATTTGTGACCGCCTTTGTTCCCTTTTTGGGAGGGGTGGGGTCTGGGGGCTGTTTGGCGTTTCTTGGACGGGTTCCGGGTTTTTTTTTGGGGCAATTGTATTAGCAATGCTCTCCAGGATGCCTCTTGGAGCCTTTTGGGTTCGATTTTGGTTTGATCTTTGGGGCTTGAGAGGGGTCTGGGGAAGGTTCTGGGCGGTATTTAAAATGTTTCAAGGTCTGGAGGAAAACTAACGAATTTTGTTTACAGCATATTGAACATATTGTTTATTGCTGCTTGTTGTTGCTGGTGCTGCTGCTTGCTGTTGCTTGTTGATGTTTGCTGTTGCTTGCAGCTGTTGTTTCACATTGAGCTTAGGAGCGCACGTCAGTTCCCCGCATGTCGGTTTCGCTCTTGCTTGTTTTCACCTGCTTTTGTTTGCTTTTGCTTGCTGTTGCTGCTGCTTGTTGCTTGCTGCTGCTTGCTGCTGCTTGCTGCTGCTTGCTGCTGCTTGCTGCTGCTTGCTGCTTGCTGCTGCTTGGTTACTTGTGCTTGCTTTTGCTGGTGCTTGCCTCTGCCGCTGCTGCTGGTTTTTGCATGCGCTTTCCGTTCCATTGCTACCCAGGTTCAAGTACGGCTTCACGTGCGGATTCAACTATGAACTCAAATACGGATACAAGTGCACGCTCAATTACTTAGGGGGCGATGTCATGCATGGGGGTACTAATCATGTTGCATGTGCATATACGCATGTGTGCAAAAATGACCAAGAAGTTGCGCCACTTGGTTTTCAACAATGAGCTGCTCCGAAAACATGCTCCATGTAGTTGATCAATGGAGGTTTGGGGATCGAGGACGATCAGCTACAGTCTCGTAATCTGAGCCATGCACCATGTTCAACTATAGGGATTTTTCATTTCCTACCTTCGCTTCAGACATGCAGCCAGGGCGCTCTTATCTACATTTGATCCCCAAGTTCACGTTTAGTTTCGGGGGAGCCTTCATGTGGGTTTGGATGTCAAGCGCTTCGCTTTTGCACATTTGTGCTCGATGTTGGTTTGGGTATGTTTTCGGACTCCTTGTGTACAAGGAGGTATATGACAGCAGTCATTATTCGTCTAAGATATTCCATCGTGCGCATCCTTTCAGCTGCCTTTTTGGCTTGAGTGCTCGCTCTTCAGCAGCCCGCCCTCCTCGCCAATCGAAGATGGAGTGCGAGTTTCAAATAACAGTGTGTGTGTTAAATGGCGAGCTTTTGGAAGTAGATGTTGGGCCAGAGACGAGCGTGTTGATGCTGAAACATGCGATTGCTGACAAAATTTCCGTGCCAATCGTTTTCCAAAGGTTGGTAAGCACCATCGAGGAACTACAGGACGACGAGACCATCGTGCCGCAACGTTACCAGCTGATTATCTCGCTGGCGAAAGTGCAGGAGAAACTAGAGCGTGGAACTTGCACGGAACGCCTTGAGGCCTTGAGCGATCTAGGCAAACTGGGAGTGAGAGGTGGTGACGCAGCTGTCACAGCAGTGAGCGGCCGCCTCGAGGATGCAGATTCGGTCGTCAGGCAGCATGCGGTGGAGGCACTTTCCAAGGTTGCACAGAAAGGCGACGAGCACGCCATCACTGCAGTGCACGGTCACATCGATGACGCATCTTGGTGGGTCAGGCGAGCCGCGATTGACGCATTGGTGCAGCTCGTAGAGAAGGGCGATCAGCTTGCCAGTGCTGCAGTGAGAGGCCGGCTCGAGGATGAAGATTCCTTCGTCAGGCAGACAGCGGTGAAGGCATTGGCCAAGATGGCAAAGAAGGGCGATCAGCATGCCATTGTTGCAGTCTGCGGTCGTCTCGAGGATACAGCTTTGGGCGCCAGGCGGGCTGCGGTGGAGGCATTGGCCCAGCTTGCAGAGAAGGGCGATCATTACGTTATTGCTGCAGTGAGCGGTCGCCTCGAGCATGCAGATTCGTGCGTCAGGCGGGCTGCGGTGGAGGCGCTGTCCAAGGTCGCAGAAAAGGGGGACAAACGCGCCATCGCTGCAGTGAGCGGCCGCCTCGAGCATGCAGATCGGCGCATCAGGCGGGCTGCGGTGGAGGCATTGGCCAAGGTCGCTGAGATGGGCGACGAGCACGCCGTTGTTGCATTGAGCGGCCGCCTCGAGGACACAGATGCGAACGTTAAGCGTGTTGCGGTGGATGCGTTGGCCAAGGTTTTAGAAAAGGGTGACCAGCGCGCCATTGCTGCAGTGAGCGGCTGCCTTGTGAATGCAGATCGGGGCATCAGGCGGGCTGCGGTGGAGGCGCTGGCTCAGGCCGCAGAGAAGGGAGACAAGCACGTCATCGATGCAGTCAGCTGCCGCCTCGAGGATGCAGTTTGGGACGTCAGGCGGGTTGCCATCAAAGCGCTGGCCCTGGTTGCAGAGAAGGGTGATCACTACGCTATTGCTGCAGTGAGTGGCCGTCTCGAGCATGCAGATTCGCGAGTCAGGCGGGCTGCGGTGGAAGCGCTGTCCAAGGTTGCAGACAAGGGCGACGATCAAGCCATCACTGCAGTGAGCGGCCGCCTCAAACATGCAGATCGGGGCGTCAGGCTGGCTGCAGTGGAGGCATTGGCCAAAGTTCAATCAGGCCTTTCCCCGGAGTGAGAAATGCAGGGCCCTGCTTTTATTTCCTTGTTCTTGTAAACCATGTCCTCAGTGGGCTCTACACAGTGGACTCTAATGGCAGATACCTCTACGCAGTGAGTGCTGCAGATGGCTCCCTGAAGTGGAAGCTCTCAGATCACACGGCCGAGCGCTCTTCATGACACCTTCGGCTGACGTCATCGTCTTTCACGGACAGTCAGACGGCTCAATATTAGTTGTGTGCTCGATGGAGTATGGATGTGCACGTTCGCAGGACGCACTTGTCATCTAATGCATCATTCCTGAGTGTGAAGTTCTGCCTTTGTTATGGTAGCCACTTTGTGCGTGATTTCTTTGTGGCAGATGGCAGGTCCAGAGCACGAAAAAATAGCCTCACCAAGTAGCCACCAATCTTGTTAATCAGCATGAGTAGGCAATGATGTTGTTATGCTACGATGCGCCAAGCTAGGCTTAGGCAGTGCAATTTGCCATTTCAATCTATTCTAAATTTGATTTTTAGAATTACATGCTCTTATTTTACTTGAGCTTTAACTTTCACCCAAGCTTTCCCTGGAGGGTTTTTGTGTGCCACGCTCGAAGGGATTCTCACTTACTTGTCATCATGGCCAGGGCCCGGCATGATATGCACAAAATCACGGAGTGTAAAAGCATGTCTGAGCATGCGTGTGTGCCTGCAAGTGCGTCTGCGCGTGCGTGTGCATTTGTGTATCTGCGCATGTATGTGCGCGCGTGTGCAAGTGTTGCAGAGAACTTTCACATGGCCCGTGGAGGCTTGCATAACTTGAACCATGCCAGCTAGAGACTAGAGGTCTTTGCAACAACTCCAGCTCTTAATCGCTTGGGCTTATCATGCCATTGGTCATATGCTTGTCACATTAATTTTCGTTGTTCGTTACACGCCAATTTGTTAATAGTAGCTCGCATAAGGTCGAGCAGCTCGCAGTCCAGGCCACCCCCCGATGGAGCTGAAAGGGGTTCTTACGGTCGTGATAAGTGTATTGAGATCGCTTTACGGAGACCGCCGCGTCCATGGAGAAACGCCAATTAACATATTAGAGATTGACATATCGAGATGGGAACTTTGGATTCAAGCTTGGACTAACAGGTCTGAGTGTGGAGGGCTCGGGTGTTTTCGGCAAGTTGTGGGGAAACTTGGAGGCTTCCAGGCCGTTTTTGGAGGTGTGTTGGGTCGTCTTGGGGGAGTCCTGGGGCGATTTTATGCGGCAGGAGGCGCATCTTGGAGGGGTCTGGGAGCGTCTTGGAAGCATCTTGGGAGCATCTGGGAAGGTTTCAGGCCTCGTTTCAAAAGGGTTTGGGGGGCCCAAATCATGTGAATAGCCTTACGTTACACAGGTTCGAAAATCAACGCATCCGTTTTAGGTATGAAATTTGATTTTGGGTGGCAATTTGCACAACTGAACCTTCAAAACGCGAATAACACTGGCTTTGTGGGCGTGTTATCCTTTTAATTTTTGGGTGTGACCAACAGTACACCAATTTTGAATCAGTTTTGGAATGGATTTGATGCCTAAGTGCAAAACGCGAAGCAAAATTGGACCAACATCGATTTAAAATCAAAGTTGAAGGCCTAGTATGTTCTTCGAATTTGGATTTCAAATATTAGGGCTTGAAAGCCCACAAATATGATTTTGGGCACGTTTGGCAGGGGTAGAAGGGAGCGCACTCAAAGGGTACGTTGTTGTTGGGGGGTGACTTGGCGTAATGCGGACTGGTAAGCAACGCCTAGCCTGTGGATTTTCCACCCAGTCTCTCACGCCTCAGCCATCCCTCAACTGGGATGCGGCGGATTTAATCGCTTCGCGCAAACCGCCGGGCCGTATTCAAGAGTTGGAGGGATGTGTGGGATGTATGACAATGAAGTTCTGGGGTCGTTGGGCGGAGTGATTGTTGCGCCCTCGGGGGTATTGGTTTCCGTCCGCACCTTGTCCGTTTCATCTTGGCAAGTTAAGTTGTTCTCCCTGGGGTCGTTTCTAGAACCCAAAGTTTTTCTTTGGAGCCCAAAGGGTGGTTTTTGGTGTCCGGAGAGGGTGGGGGGGGGGGGCGGTCATTTTTGGATTCCCAAGGACATATATTACTGAGACCCGGGGAGCATTTAGGATTTATTGAAGATCAGTTCTGAAAATAACTTCAAACATGCTAGAGTTACTCACCTGTTCGTCTCCATTTTCCATCGATTTGGGTCGTAAAGTAGAATCAATTTGGGAGCCGAAAGTAGCAACAAATAATCTAGATCCGCAAAGAAGTTGATGTTCGGATCGACCTTGGATGATTTAGCCGAATATCCAAGGCTCGAAAGTGCAAGGATTGCAGTCGTACACAGAGGGTGAATCGCGTTCTGGGACGAAACGATATCGACCGGTAAGTTGGGATCGACAAAACAAGGAGTGGGTTTCGAAAAAAGGTCGAGCATCTTTGCGAAGGAGGGAACATATCGGAGTCCCAACGTGAGCAAAGATCGGGACAGAACAAGGACGAAGCAGGTTTAGGGCAATTCTACTTTGCTTGGGATGGCTTGGCTTTCGGGCCGAGCTCAGGGCACCTTTACCTTGCTGCGCCAGGCTGGGTTTTCAGGACACCCTTGCCTTGGCTGGCTGGGCTACAGGGCAGGATTGCTTGTACATTTTCGTGGCATGGAGAATCTCAGCGCCCCTGGCGGCACCCTTTGGGGTTGAGCGCCAGGGTTCATTTCTGGAATTAGTTGGGTTGGATTTGGGTGCCCTTTGCAGTGCTTAAGCCGACCCTTTTGTCCCACGCTTCGAAACATATTTGGACTCATGTTTAGCTCCCTTTTTTGAAAGCTTTGGGCGGACACCGGGCGGCAAAGCGGTGCCAGGATTTGTTAAAACTTGATTTTTGCGTTGTGATAGTTGTGTTTTTGTCAGGGCTGCCACTTTTGGTGCAAGTGTCCTCAAAAAGGGGTGCCGGGGACGCAGCTGGGAGGATTTTTGGACAAATTTGGACATCATTTGGAGTGCCTTTGGCCCCGAAAGGTGCAGGCTGCGCCCTTTTTGCGTAGACCTTTTCCCACAATCGTTTTTGATTCCACTGTTGGCGACAGTGGGTGTAGACTTGGGTATCCCAAAATCAATTAGTGATGGGGGGGGATGCCTCCCTTCTCGGACGCAGGCAAACTCGTAACTGCCTATCGAAATAGCAGTTTTACCTTTTGTGTTTTTTCGCACATTGTGTTTTCTCAAGCGCCCGGCGTAGCCCCATGAGAAGTCACTTTGCGGTGATTGAACTCCAAGTTGGGTAGGTGGGCATGTAGCTTAAAATGTGGGAGGCATTGCAAGGGTCTCCCGACACGCTGGCTTACGTTTGCCTTTGCGGACCGTCGCAGATTCATGGGCTCTGCCCCTACTACCAGCCTCCCAATACGAGGGAATCATATTAGTTGCATGCGTTTGGAAGGATTCGCATGAGTTTGGGTGGATTTGAACGATTTTGAAGCGGAGTTTGATTTATGGCCACGGACTTGAGTGGATGGTAGTGGTTTAGGATGCATATTGAAAGCTCCGGCGATCAAAATTGGAGGCTCCAGGCGTCGAGATCCTCTGGGACGGTGCGTTTCCTGGCTGGATGGGGCGTTGCACGGTGACGTCCGTGTGTTTCACCTCATGTGTTGGCGTGATGTTGTATCTGTGTATGTTCTCTGTGTGTGTTATGTGTGTGTGTTTTTGTGTGTGTCTGTGTGTTCTCTGTGTGTGTATGTGATCTGTGTGTGTGTGTGTTCTCTGTGTGTGTGTGTGTTTTGTGTGTGCGCGCTGTCTGCGTGTGTGTGTGTGTGTATTCAGTGTGTGTCTTTTGTGTGTATGTGTGTTCTCTGTGTATGCGTTCTCTGTTTATGCCTGTGTGTGTGTTCTGTGTTTGAGTGTGTTCTCTCTGTGCGCTCTGTGTGTATGTGTGTATGTGTGTATCTGCGTGCGTGTGTGTGTGTGTGTGTGTGTGTGTGTGTGTGTGTGTGTGTGCGTGTACGTGTTTATATGTGTACATGTGTTTATGTATGTATGTATGTATGAATGTGTATGAATGTGTATGAATGTGTATGAATGTGTACGAATGCAATGTAATGTAATGTGATGTACTGTAATGTGATGTATGTATGTATGTCTGTATGTATGTGTGTATATGTATGTGTATGTATGTGTATGTATGTGTATGTATATGTATGTATATGTTGTGTAAGTATGTATATGTGTGTATATGTATGTATATGTATGTAGGTATATGTATGTATGTATATGTTTGCATGTATGCATATATCTATGTATGTATCTATGTATGTATCTACGTACCTATCTATCTATCTATCTACCTACCTATATATCTATCTATCTATCTATCGATGTATCTGTGCATCTATGTGTGTATGTGTGTATGTGTGTGCACGTGTGTGTGTGTGTGTGCTTGTGCGTGTGCGTGTGTGTGTGTGTGTGTTTGTGTGTGTTTGTGTTTGTGTTTGTGTTTGTGTTTGTGTTTGTGTGTGTATACCCGTGTACGCGTGTACGTGTGTGTGCATGTGTGTGTTTATGTGTGTTTCTGTCTGTTTCTGGGTGCTCTGTGTGTTCTGTGTGTGTGTTCTGTGTTCTCTGTTCACTGTTTTCTGTTCTCTGTTCTAAGTTATGTGTGGGTTTGCGTCTGTCCTGTGTGTGCGCGCGTTCTCTTTCTGTCGGTGCTCCGCGTGTGTGTGTGTGTGTGTGTGTGTGTGTGTGTGTGCGTGCTTGTTCCTGTGAGTGTTCTGTGTGTGTGTGTGCGTGTTCTGTGTGTGTGTGTGTGTTCTGTGTGTGTATTCGGTCACCATGTACTGTGTCTGGTCATATTACTCGGCCTGTCGCCCCACGTGCGCCATGTTTTTCAGTTGTCGTCGCGCTGGCGCGGGCGCAAATGCTGAGCGTTGCGTGTCAAGCTTCTCGAAGACATCTACAAATCTAGACCGCGGGGAATGCCTGAACAACAAATTTCACATGGCAACGCAAAACTCAATTTCGATAAGGTTCACAAATTTAGAATTTGAAAATGGTGTCCAGTCATGTGCGCCGTAGTTTTTGCTTTGTCGATTTGCTGGCGCTCATAACACTGTTGAAGTGATTTTGCATAGTAGCACAAACCTGATGTGTTCACAGAACCCACGACAATGTCTAGACAAACCAGCACCTTTACACGATCATAAACATTTCAAAAATCTGATTGGTGTGTTTCCCGGCGGAATGGTGCGTTTCCCGGCGGAATGGTGCGTTTACCGGCGGAATGGTGCGTTTCCCGGCGGAATGGTGCGTTTCCTGGCGGGCCGTTTTGACTTATAATTAACTTAATAGAGATTTGTAGGTCCCACGAAGGACTTATTAAGTCGCCCGCCCGCCCTAGAAGGCCGGGGCGTGGGGCCGGAGCCAGTGGCTGTAAACCTGCCCGGGGGGCAAACGAACAGCTCTGTGACATGATGTCATGTGAAGTGTTGTGTTGTCTTGTGCCGTCGTCGGTCTTTGTTTGTTTCATTGTGTGTGTGTGTCCTGTGACGTGTTGTGCTGTCTGGTTCTCTGTGACATCGCGCGGGATGAGCTTTGCAAAAGTGCCGGGGTTTGCCAAAGAGTCGGTGTTTGAAAAACTGCCGCATCATGATGACATGATGATGTAGTATGCTGGAATATGATGCAGTATGTTATATTATGCTGCGTCGTGCTGTAATCTGTTTTGCGACATCGTGCCGGATGAAGTTTGCAACAGTGCCGTGGTTTGCAAAAGTGTCGGGTTGCGCGTAAGTGCTCAAGTCGTCACATTGTGCGGCTGTGTGTGGAAAGGTGCGACTGTGTTGGCGAAACATACGGTATCTACTACCACCTGCGACTTCCCTCGGGGTTGCAAAAGTGCCGGGGTTTGGGGGGAACAGCGGAGGATTATAAAAGTGCTGGGGGTTGCAACGGTGCCTGGGTTTGGGTGAATACGCCAGAGCCTGTAAACCTGCCCAGCTGGCAAGCGAAGACTTCTGCGACATCGTGCGGGATAGACTTTGCAAAAGCGCCGGGGGTTGCAAAAATGCCGGGGGTTGGTGATATGGTGTTGTATGCCGTATCATGCTGTAAGTATGCCGTAGTATGCTGCAATGTGCTTTCGTATGCTGCATCATGCTGTAATCTGTTGTGCGATGTCGGTTGTGTCTGGCGTGTTGGTAGTGTGTCTGGTGTGCGGTTGGTGATGCGAATTACCGGGGTACTTACCGCAAAAGGGTCCTTGCGACCACAAGCAAATAGTTGGTCGGCCGTTGTGGGGAAGTAATTGGTGGTTCCAACGGGTCACAAGGAACAAATACGGAGGCGTATCTTGCTCAATTACATTGTGAGCGTTTCGCATGGGAGGTGTCCATTTTTGGGCGCCAGCCTGGCCTGTAAATCCACTCCGGAATTTGGCGTGCGCTCTGGTCCCCCCTCAAACTCCCCCCTTTGGCTTCGCTAAAGAGAGCTGTTCGTCATCAAAGGCGCGCGGGGCGAGCGCCTGGGGTGTTCCTGACACCCCTACCCATTGGCCTGGGGGGAACAAGCAAAAAGGAAGAGGGCCCCGGGCCGGGGCTGGGGCGCAGGGCCGGGGCCGAAGCGCAGGGCCAGGGCCGGCGGCTGTGGCGCGCAAGGCCCAGGGGTGCTCCTGACATTCCTACCCGTTCGCTTCGGGGAGAAACGTTCGAAATTTCTACCTTTCAACGTTCCACCACAAATTGAAAAACATTGGCGTGGATCTGAATCAAAATGCGGGCCAGATCCGTGCCCAGACCCGTGCCCGGATTCGCACCCGCAGACACCCACAAACACTCACAAAAACACCGCATAAAAGCCAAGAGAAACAGCAGGAGCGAGATTGCAGCCCGGGAACCGCCCAGGAGCGAGAATACAGTCATGAAGTGAGCACGCGGCCAAGGAGGTGCTGGAGGGCATTCGGTCGACTTGAAACAAAGCGGGTCACCTCCCACGTCACCCGCTCCTGGCACCCCTGCACGGTCAGCCCGGGCTGTCAAACTGCTGAGGGCGGGTGGCGGGAGCGGGAGCAGCCGCACCCGCTCCTGGCACCCCTACTCGGTCAGCGGGCTGTCAGATAGCTGAGAAGTAATGTCCAAGTTGGGTTCCTCAATGTTGAAACGTTTAAAAGTTGAAACACTGGAACGTTGAAACTTTGAAATTTCTACGTTTCTACGTTTCGTCCAAATTTGTACGTTTCTACGCTTCTATGTTTCGTTATTGAAAAACGTTGGCACGGATCTGAATCAAAACGCGGGCCAGATCCGGCCAACAGCCAACACCCACATCAGATCCGTGCCCAGACCTGTGCCCGGACTCGTGCCCGCGAGCACCCACGAGCAGACACGAAAACAGCGCATAAGAGCCAGACAGCGAAGCCCGCGGGTCCGTGAGTATAAGGGGGGAGGTGGTCGCGGGTCCGTCGTCGTCCTCGTCGTCGTCGCCCTCGTCGCCTTCGGTCCGCGGAAAATGTGCAAAATACATCCCCGACCCTGCGGGGAGTGGGGGGCGAGCGAGGCTGCGGCGGGCGGCGTGGCCGGCGGCGTGGCCGGGGGATCCGCGGGAAATGCTGCCCCAGTGATGCTGGCCCAATGCTGCCCCGGCAATGCTGGCCTGCCAATGCTGGCCTGCCAATGCTGGCCTCGCAATGCTGGCCGGGCAATGATGGCGTAGTAAGGCTGGCCTGGCAATGCTGGCATGGAAATGTTGGCCGGGCAATGCTGGTGGTATGGCCGGGGGATCCGCGGGAAGTGCTGCGAAATACATGGCGGCCCCGCGGGAATCGGGGGCCGAGCGAGGCTGCGGCGAACGGAGTGGCTGGCGGCGTGGCCGGGGGGGATTCGCGGGAAGTGCTGCGAAATACATGCCGGTTCTGCGGGCCGTGGGGCGGGCGGGCAAGGCTGCGGCGAAAGGCATGACTGACGCGTGGCCGGGGGATCCGCGGAACATGCTGCGAAATACATGGCGGGCCGTGCGGGAAGTGGGGGGCGAGCGAGGCTGCCGCTGGCCGCTGGCTGCTGTGGGCATGGCTGTCAGCTGCAGAGGGCCCAGGGCGCTGGCCGCCGCTGGCCGCTCGCACGAAACTCAGAAAAGTTGGCCCAAGAGGGGAGGGGCGGCAAGACAGACAAGGAAAACCGTAGGCGGCTATAGGCGGCAAGCCGTTAATTGACAGACCAACGACACGAGTAACATAGCGCCGTTTGCGTCGGTGTGTGGCACAGTGTGTGGGTCCGTGGGTCCGTGGCCGCCGCTCGTGCAGGCACGTATCAAGCACGCACAGACATCGCATGGGCGGTAGTAAACGGCGCGCGCATGATCAGCGGCCCAGAAGCCAGCGCCCAGCATGCAGGACCAGGGGCGGAAGTCTCCCATGTGCCAGCCCGCCAGCAGCGCAAAAGGTGTCCTTGTCCATGGGCTTCCAGAGGTTCCAAACGGAAGCTTTCAAACGGAAGGTTTCTCGTAGCCGCTGTTCCGTGTTCCGGGCCCCGAGAGGGATAATCATAATGCCTCACGCGATGTTGCAACACGCGCTCGCCCGGGCGCTCCAGCGGGCTGAATGCCTGGGGCACGCAGTGCGGCATACGCTCGTCGACACGCTCCTGCGAGCTGAATCCCCGCTTTCAGTGCAAGCGTGACATGACCGAGCGTGCTATTCCGAGCGATTCTATGGTGCATTCGTTTTGGCTCAGGGCTTTTCTCTGCGCGCGCACATCGTAGCGTCAAACGACGAACATCCTTTCGCTTGGCGGAGTGGCGTGTGCTTTGAAGCGGCGCGCCTCGTCTTGCTGAAGAGCCCAGCAATAATGGATGCCAGAATTTTGGACGTTGACTGTGTCCAAATCGGAAAGGGCGCACATGCTGCATCATGGCTGGGATCGCTGCGCACGAACGAAGCCCTCCACAGCGCCACTCCCGACGCCAAGGAGATAGGCAGGCGCGATAAGCAGGAAGGTTATGCCTGCGTGGTCCGCCTGTGGTGTCGCACGGCGACGGGCGAGTCCGTCTGCGTGCTGGTGGTGGATCCGTGGTCTACTTCATACAGGAAGCTCAAGCCCGTGGGAGGACTCGAGAAACTGGCCAAAGCAATGCAAGAAGAACTCGACCAGAAGGCCCAGAACGTGAGCGGTATGGCGGACGTTTCAGTCGTTTACAAGAAGAAGACGAATGGCTACGAGGCCGACCCTGAAACGCTCCAGCCACGCCGCCATCCGTGGCTTCGCGTTCGAGTCGTCAGCACTTTCCTCCGCGGCTAGCTGAGCACCGCTCTTCGCCGCGCTGAACAGCGGTGCTCCATGGAGGCAGTGTGCATGCCCTGGCGGACGCCGAATCAAGAGTCGAGGTGCACGCGGAGCTGCTCCAGTCCGTCGGCTTGCGTCCAGGCGGGTGGCTCCACCTCACTTCTGCTGTATGGGGGCGTGCAGAAGTCGGTGGCTTCAGGACACATACAGCGTTTCATGTGCAAGTCACGCGGGAAGAGCTGGTTCTTGCCTCTGCATACAGAGATCAGAAGATCTCCGCGATTCGCGTCCTCTCGTGGGACATCGAGTGCTATTCTCCTCAGCACGCGTTTCCTACGGCGACCAACGTAGACGACGTCATTATCGCCATCGGCTTGTGCTCCCGCACGCTGTACGCTGACCCCCCGCAAGCCGCGCGGGAGGAACGGGTCGTACCATCTCTCTACGACGTCGCTGTTCCACCGAACACTAACGTCACCGTGATGAGCTTCGACACCGAGGTCGCTCTCCTCAAGGCATTCGCTGCGTACGTCCAGCACTCCGACGCCGACGTCCTCGTCGGATACAACACGTGCGGATTTGACTGGAAGTACATCAGAGACAGGTTGGCGGTGCTCGAGGAGTGGACACAGAGCCTGGACGGCTCAGAGAGCGAGGGGGCAACGCGACTTTCGCGAGTGACGCGGCGGGCCTGCGTGCTGGAGGATCAGCAGCTCGGTTACGCGGCGATGGGCGACAACCCCATGTGCTTCCCTCGCACGCCCGGCAGGATCGGCACCGATCTGTGGTTCTACCTGAAGCGAGAGAACGCGGCCGACCTCCCTAACCTGAAGCTGGACACGGTGGCCGCCCACCACTTCGGCGAAACGCAAGTCAACCTTCCCGCCAAAGCCATGTTCACGGAGTGCGAGCGCGGGCCGGAAGGGCGGTTTCTGGTGGCGGAGCATTGCTGCCAGGACTGCATGTCGGTGCTTAATCTGCTCGAGAAACTGAATGTCCCCCCGAAGCTTCTGGAGATGGCGAAGGTGGCTCGCACGATTCCGGAAGACCTTCTCCACGTGGGCCAGCAAATCAATGTCTACGCGCAACTCTTGGCAGCGGCCCACGAGACCGACGATTACGTCGTCGAAGATTCACCACAGCACGCCGGCTCAGCTAATCTTGATGGCGAGGAAGAGCAAGAGGACTACAAGAGCGCGCACGTGGAGGAGTCGCGACAAGGATACTACCTCGACCCCATCCTCACAGTTGATGCTGCCAGCCTGCGCCCGAGACTGATGCGCACCTACAACCTCTCGCCCGACGCTCTCCTCCCCGACGACGCAGATCGCCGCATCCCGCACGCTTCTCTGACGGTCTCTCCCGACCGGGAACCTCTACGTTTCGTCGCGGCGTCCCATTGCCGTGGCCTGCTTCCGCGTATCCTCGACGCGTTGCTCCAAGAACGAAAACGGGTCACAAAGGCGATGGCTAAGGAAGGCATTGTTTTCAAGCGACAGCGTCTGAGTGCAGAGCAATTGGCGTTCATGATTTCCGCCAATTTCATCTACGGCGCGTGTGGCGCCTTGAAGGGGTCGCTTCAGTGCCGAGATGTAGCAGCGGCGACGGCCTCCACGGGCATATTCCCGAGTGGGGCACAACAGGCTCTGAAGGAGATTGCCCGAGAGGAGCGCCGTGCCGCCCGAGAGGGGCGCCGTCGCATTCGGTCTGAGGAGGAGGTGCGGCGCAGGTTTACGCTTCACGTCAAACTGCCCGGGCAGGGCAGAGGTTTCGCGGGCAAGGGCGCCAAAGTTCTCAGAGTGGACACGACCCTCGACGCGTGCTGGGAACCAGCTGTGGAAGAGGCGTACTGGAAGAATCAGAACAAAGAGCCAGAACGCGGATTTCGACTCAAGAAGTACGTTATCCAGGTGCAGCCTGCTCAGACCGATGCAGAGCCCACCCAGAGCTGCACAAAGCAGGTGACGACGGCTGACTGCTTCTATGTGTGGGAGTTCGTCAGAAAGTGCGGCGCACTTGATGGCGACTCCCTGGAGCGCACTCTGCGCTGCGATGATCTTCCAGGGACCAGGCAAGCTAGGCGAGACAAACAGTCGAACAAAGCTCGTAAGGCGCTCCTGGAAGAAGCGAAAGTGAAGGAGCTGGCACCGCTCGAGCTTGAGGCAGCGAGCGCGAGGAAAGGGAGGGGCAAGAAAAGGACGAGGGCGGGTACTGAGGTCTGCCCAGCGGTGCCGAGTGATACTAGGTAGTTAGATCTGTAGAAGTGCCTTATGAGAGCGCGCAGAGGCATCCATGTAAGACGTGCTCGCAATGCCGAAGAAATTAATGCGACAGTTGCACACGCAGTAGTTGGCCCAGTTGTAGCGCGACAGAGACGCACATGCGCAAGCTTCCTCAGGAGCTTGCTAGGAACACCTTTCTACACAGTGCGGCGCAGCCTGCGGTACTTAGTGTTTGAGGTGTTTGAGGTGTTTGAGGTGTTTGAGGTGCCGGGGACGTTTGTGTGCGCCGGCCAGTCCAAGCGAACCGTTTCCAATGCCGTGCACATCAAACACCTCGTGCGTGCCGATTGATGCGAGTAGGTCGACTCGACGCAGCGGATGGCCGAATGTATAGCACGCGCGGGGGTCGCATCGCAGCTCAAGCCCTTCGTTGTATTTGCCTCAATCGATTGCCTGTCCCGCAAGATGGCGTCCGCTCTGCAGCGGCTTCCTCCGAAAGCAAAGGTGCAGCCGCCATGCCCCTTGGCGGATGCGCCCGTCACTTCGACTGGAGACGCCGACGCGAGCGAGGCTGAATATATCCAGCCTTTGTTACACCCGCGCGCAGAGGAAGGCATCGCCAACATAATTTCGAGGCGCACGCGCTGGACAGTGCTGCGCTTGGAGGGCGAGGGCGCAACGGCGGCCGTCTACGACAAGCTGTGGGCGGCGTTGGGCAAGCGGGGCAAGTGCTGGCTCAGCGTGGCCAAGCACAATGGAGTGCTGCGCGCTCTTCTGTACAAAGGCGATGATGGCGAAGTCGATCTCAGTGGACTGCCAATGGTTGCGCCACAGTACGGGCCACCCCCTGAAGTGTCAGCAGGTGGGCGTGCGTCCCGTGCCGCCACGGTTATATTTGTGCAAGCTTGGCTCCACAAGGCCCAGGAAGCGATGTCAAACTTTACCGTGGAGAGCGGACAGGAGCTGCAAGCCACAGCCCTCGAGACCTTCGAAGATTGCCAAGGCCTCTCGGACAAGGACTTCTTGCTGAACCTTGCAGCGGCCAAGATCCCGGGCGCACCCCCACGTGCGCAGCTCATGAAGTGCGTCAGCCCGGAGCTCAAGGCGCTCAGGTCCGCAGATAAGAAAGAGCGAAAGGCGAGAGCTGACATTCTGCAGGACGCTTGCTACAGGCCCGTTACGTCAGAGGGCCTCCACATGCCCGCAGACTTTGTCGACGTGGAGGCGTGGTCCGGCAATGCTTGGTCCGCGGAAGGCGGCGCCCAGGACATGGCGTTTCTACGCTGGCTGAATTCCTCGGAGCATCTCGAGAGGACGGCTGTGGTGTATGGCGATTCCAATTCAGGCAAGACCGCGGGTCTAAACGGCACCGCGCGCACGTTATCCATGCGCTACCAGGAGGGAGAGCCATATTACCTCTGCGCGGGAACGGTGAATGGAATGCGCTCGGCTCACAGCAAGGGGTTGCTGGAGAAAGGCGTGCCCAGAATCATCGAAGACTGCGCGCCCAAAGGCAGCACTAACGGCCACAGGCAGTCGCTAGAGGAGTATTTAGTGAACCTCCTCAATGTGAAAGATGGGGAACCATAGATATGCCGGGCGGCAGCCAGATGAACTTGCCCGCGGCCGCGCCGCAACTCATCTCCACCAACCGGCCCTTCGACATCTGGATCAGAAAGTTCCGGAAATTCCCAGCGGAGTTGCAGCGTCTCATCTCTAAGCGCATCGTGTTCTTTCGGCTGCCCGACGCGCCGCTGGTCAAGGCCGAGCTGCGCAAGCGCCGCCAAGAGGACACGACTGCAATGGTGGTGGAAGGCCTCGAGCGCGAGAAGAAGTTCCTCCGACAATGCGGCCGGGAGGATTCGTCCACTGCCTCCGCGCCGAGCGAAGCGGGTGGCAGCGACCTGTTGTCCAACAGCGATCTCAAGGTGTGCGGACGGTTAGACACCGCCATTGTTGAGCGCCTGAGCGAAGCAGGCAGCCTCGAGTCGACGCAGGTCAGCGCCGGCTGCTGTGGAAGAAATACCAGTAGCAGCCCTGCTATGTCCTCAGATGGTGAGCTCTCTTCCGAGCGTGGGCCGATTGAGGCACCCGCAGACGCGAGCGCAAGCGGGCTCCCGCCCGAGCTACCGCTGCTCGACAGGTATGTGCTTGCGACGCTCGTCTTCGGGGCGTACTTCCTTATGCGCATTGGCCACCTGGCCAGCTCAGTTTTCGACGAGCTCCTCCAGGAGCTAAGGGCACTGAGCCCAGGAATGGCAGACGCCTTCGACCACACCAGCCATTGCACAATCAGTTGCCTCACGGACACCACGTCCATGAAGCTAATCCGGCAGTTCCTCGCCCACGACAAGCTCTCGCCCGATGCGCTCTACAATGTCGTGCTCGGCCAAACAGTACTGCCCAGCTGGCGCAAGCGCGAAGTGCTCGGCCCTTTCAGTGCAGAGACGCCACCGACGCCAGAGGACTTCCGCGCGCGCCATGAGCAGCAGTATCCACGCGTGAAGGCGGTCGTACCATCGCATCTTAAGCAAGGCGTCCTCAACCTGCTCGGCAGCGTCAGAGATAGACGCTTGTGGCCGCTTCGCCCACGAGCTGGCAGAGAAGATCCCAGGCGTGCTCGATGGCCTTCGCTGGGGCGATGCCGGGAGCATCCGCGCCCTGGGTCTACCAGATTTTCGTGAGCTCATGGTGCTTCGCTTCCTGGCCGTCAATGATCCGCGCCTCTGCGCTTGGGATCCGCCTCTGCGCTTGGTATTTGTGGCTGGTCTTTGTGGCTGTGGCTGCTGTGGCAGCTGTGGCTGCTGTGGCTGTGGCTGTGGCTGTGACTGTGGCTGTGGCTGCTGTGGCTGCTGTGGCTGTGGCTGTAGCTGTGCCTGTGGCTGTGGCTGTGGCTGCGCAGATGGGCCTGTGGCTCCTCGATGGCATGGATGAGGGTGCAGCGCGCGCAGCCGTGAAGGCGGACTGGGGTCCAGCAGCGGCGGTCGTCTTTGACGGGCTACTGCGCGCGCTCCCGGCTGCCCTGCAGGCGCGGGACAGGAACGGCGTCATCGCGCAGCTGGAGCAGCTCGGCCTGCGCCCCTTGGCTGCTCAGAATGTCGAGCATATGCTCTGCGAGTTCCGAAAACTAATGCTCCCAGGGAAGCGGCCGCCCCGTGGAGAGGCATTCGAAGGCTACCGCGAGCTCTGGGAAGCCGTCGCGTTTTTCAGCGCGGTCTGTGAGCGTCGAGCGTCTGCAGCGGGGCGAGCCCCTCAGACAGGCACAGTCACAGTCAGCCAACGCAGCCCTTGTGGCTACGCGCGATTGCAAGCTTCGAAAAGATTGAGAAAAGCGTCCTTGCTCCGAACGCAACTAAGTTCCGAGCGCGGTGTGAGCCCCCGCCCTTTAGCCGTTTACAGCGCTCTGACAGACCATGTGTGCGAAGGCGCATTGGGAAAGTAGGGGGGCGGACGTACATGCAGCGCAGCTCGACCCCTTGGGAACATGGTGTGACATGCGATCATGTAGGCCTGACTCAGGTTTAAGTGTTTCCAGTGGTTTCAATCAACGGAAAATCAGCGGGCATTGTGTGAAATAATATGCTGGCTTGACTCGGGTTTGAGAGTCTTCAGGGCCCCAGAGTGGTTCCAATCCCGAAGACACGAAATGCGAGAGAACATCAGATCACAAGACAAACTCATTCACCTCTGACAGACCGAAACCTCGTGGGTGGGGGGGTCACAAGACAAACTCATTCGCCTGTGACGGACCGAAGTCACGTTTGGGGGGGGGGGGGGGGCTGACTGGGGCCTGGCTGGTGTAAGCCTGACGTCCTAGTTGTAAAACGCAAGACAGGCTCAAGGGTGGGCAAGCACGCCCCGACCGCTCTAGCACTCAGCGTCTGCCATGTCGTCCCCGCGCCCTTGCACGTGGAAGCCTCGCCGCCAGTTGCGTGCCTGCGTGCTTGAGAAGTGCGGCAACGCTGACCTCGTCAATCAGTGCAAGTCGTTCGCCAAGCACATAAAGCGCGAGCGTAACGACCGAGCGGAAGGCAAGATCGACGAGAAGCGGTTGCAGGATAAGCTCCACCAGCTCCGGGCTGAGAAGGACGAGTGCACGCGCAAGATCGAAGAGGTTGTCCGCCAGAACACAGCCAAGGGCCCGGCACGCGTCAAGCGGTCCAGCGCGAAGCGTGCGCGCGACACGCCCTCAGGGCGGGATAGCCTGGAGCAGGCGGCCAAGTGCCCGCGACGGACCTTGCACGCTGGTGGTTGCGACGAGACGCCGCCGTCGGACGGGGGCGCGCCGCTGCCCGCCGCGGATGGCGCCGACGAGCCCAGGCATGCTGCACTGCGCCGACTGAGGGTCGGCACGGATTGTTCCGGTCTGGAAGCGCCAATCCAGGCCGTGGAAAACCTCGGAGTTCCTTTCGAGCATGTCTTCTCGAGCGACATCGACAAGCACGTGCAAGCAACCATCCGGGCAAATTTTGCACCTGCTGGTTCGGCACACATGCTCTACGAGGACATGATGAAGCGCGACAACGCCAAGGCGCCCGGGTGCGATCTCTACATTGTCGGTTGGCCTTGCCAAGGAAGCAGCAAAGCAGGGAAGCGCAAGGGCTTCAAGGACAAGCGCAGCCAGGTGTTCTACGCCGTCGCGCAATACATCCGGCATCGCAAGCCCTGCGTGGTGTTGCTGGAGAATGTCCCAGAACTGAAGTCGGCGAACGGGGGCAGGAATTTCCGGGAAGTCTTGGCGGAACTCGAGAAAGCTGGCTCCTACAATATCCACTGGAAGGTTCTGAACACAAGCGACCACGGCGTGCCGCAGAGCCGGCCGCGACTCTACATCGTGTGCATCCGCGAAGATGTTGACCAGGGCACTTTCGAATGGCCCGAGACGATCGCGCGGCGCAGCCTGACGAAACCGATGCCTTTGCTCCGAAAGGGCGAGCGGCGTCAAAGACATTCGGGGCGAAGATGAGCAAACTGACGAAGGCGGGCAAGGATCCACTGAGAGAGCCTTACCTCTTCGACGTCACGCGTGCCGACAGGTTCTCGGCGGCAATGCATGATAGGTGCCCCTGCCTCCTGCGCAATGCCTCGATCTGGATATCGCACCACGGCCGATCGCTCAACCTGTCAGAGAAGTGCAGGCTCCAAGGCATGAGTCCTCGCAGGCTCCAGCTCGCAGTGTCCGAGAACCAGTTCCAAAAGCAGCTCGGCAACGCTATGTCTGTCAACGTGCTCGAGCGCTTGCTCATCTCAGTCCTCCCCGCTGCGGGCTTGACGCGCGCCCTCCCCGACCGCTGGGCCGCTGGCATAGCATTGGCAGAACTCGAGGCGACGCGCGGCCACACGCTGACCCAGTCAGAATGTGGTACCGCCAGAGGAAGGAAGGCGTCTTTGCCATGCCCGCGGCCGTTGCAGCTGGTCGGCAAGCCTATGGCGAAGCAGGCCGAAATCCTCGAAGTTCTGGGGCGCATGTAGTTCTCGCAGGGCAACGTCGGGTCGAAGCGGCTCGGGCGATGCAACATCACGCTGGGCACAACCCGCCAAGCCCCAGGCGCCAAGAACTTCGACGCCCATGGGATCAACGAGACCATCGTTCCCAAATGTCTCCCGCCGGATGAGCAAGTGTGCTGCCAAGAGCTGTGGGTTCTGCTTCAGGGCGAGGCGAAGGCGCTCGGTTATGAGTTCACCAGCGCGCGGATCAATAAGAACTTCTCGGCTCAGGTCCGCCACAACCACCGGGGCAAAGACACTTCGTGCCAGTGGTGCGTCTCGCTCGGCGACTTCGACGGTGGCGAGTTCTGCTGGGAGGAGCGGGGTGCCTGCTTCAGCGTCAGCACGAAGGACATGTGGCAGCGGGTGGGCGGCAGGCGCGACCACTGGGTGCTCCCGTACAAGGTAGCCGAGGGCTCGGCGAGGTATTCCCTGGTGCTTTTTCGAAACAGGGGCGCGCAGGATCCTCTCCTCTACCGTGGCGCCTGATAACCTGATGGGCCTGCCTGAGGGTAGGATCGTTCGGGGCGAGCTGTTTGATTTGAATGCTCAGCCGTGTGAGATAGTAGTATGAGACCGTATACGAAAATGCAGCCATCAAGCAAGCACATGTATGCACGCATTGCGAAACCCCAAGGTATTGTCATTACAACGACGGCCGCCCAGTCACTTCTTTCAGCTACTCTCCGCCGCTTTTTTGGCTCAAGGTTTGGCTCAGGTTTGGCTCATTCTTTACCACAAGCCATTCCGGTACCGCAACTGTTCCTTGAGCCTTTGGGGATCGGTTATTGGGTTCAATCAGTGGGATATCGCCTCAATTTGGTGAATTCGTGAATCTTACTGGGTTTTGTCAATTCAGCGCTTCATTTCTATTTCAAATTTTGGGAAACTGGCTCTTGCTTCATCCTTTTGGCCATGCCGGCATTGCAGATTGGAGAAACCATGCAAAAGCTCTTATCATTGGACATCGATAAGCAGAAAAGACTGAGGGACGAAGCTCGGATGGTAGACGACGACAAAGAAAATCAGCAAGAAGCCTCGAAAGCTATGAGAACCTTGGCGGCCAAGGGAGCTGCTAAGGGTACTGGTTTGGGAGAAAATGGTTCGATTCCATCGGGGGCTGCCTCGACCGCCACCGGTGCCGACGGGTTTCTTGCCCAACTCGAGTCTCTCCTAGACAAAAAGATCGCTCCTATCAAAGATCGTATTGATTCGTTACAATTCGATGTGTTGGGAACTCAAAAGGCGATGGCTCAGGAATTTTCAGTGGCCGTCACTCTGATCAATGACCATGAAGTAAAGCTTGCCAACCTTGAAGCGGGTGAAACCGAGGTGCAGAAAGCCTTCAACGAAAGGATTCTTGCCGTTGAGCTGGAGCAGAAGTCTCTGCGCGCGGAAATGGCAGCCAAACAGTTAGAAAGTCAGTCGAGCCAGGGTCCGTCGAGGAAAAAGGGTCCGCCGTGGGCTAGCACCCCAAGGGCAGATAGGGACATCTTCATTCTCACCAACCTGGGCTGGAATCTCAAGAAGCAGGAGGCCCTGGAGAAGGCACGGGCTGTCCTTCGCCGGGCGGATGTTCCCCAGCCCACGCATATTGTTGCACCATTTGGGTATGGGAGTTGTGTGGAGATTAAATGGAGTTCGATTGCAGTGGGACTTCAAGCGGCAGCTGCGATTCGTGATCTTAAGATCCCTGGGCACTTGGAACATACGATCTGGTGTGGCCAGATTAGTACGAAGGAGGAGCGTGGCCCAGCAAAATTGTTCAAGACCGTATCAGAAGCCCTGGAAAGGGCAATGGGAGATCGCACGGACAGTTACGTGGTTTGCTCTCGGACTCGAAAATTTTTCGTCTTGGACCGTCAGATAGGTGCTATCAAAGATGGGGAATTTCAGTGGCACGAGTCACTCAAGGAGATTCCCGACGAAGCGCTCCGTAAGACGCTCAAAGACACAATCGACGAAGCACTATCTCTTTGAGATGCTCACGTGAGGGGTCTCGTATGTGCACTCAATGTGCAGGGTAAATGGGCCGACGAGACTCAAATGCAAGCCAACCTAGATTTGCTCGAGCTGAAGTGCTGGGGCTTAATTTGTATCTTAGAGGCGGATTTTAAGGGCTGTCTTCAAAACGATGGGCTACTACGCCCTGTTTTCAATGGCCACGCTTACTACCGCCATCACTCTGGCCCTGGGTGTAGGGCCATGGGCGTGCTTGTGCACAAATCTCTGAGAAAACGTGTGAAAGACATTGTCTGCGATTGGAGATCTATCCGTGTTGATCTTCGTCCCGACTGTCTCGATGGTTGCCACCATCATGCCAGATCCTTTCTCTTCTCTCATCTTGCCCACGATTTTTTCCATGATTCTCTCAACTGTGCCATCCAACTCGGTCGATCCCGCCCCGTGGGGTCTACTCTTTCTTGGTTGGGGGACATGAATGCCGATCAAGGTAACGGAGATCCGAAATTCCGATCATTCAGTGAAGCTTGTTCATGCCTCAATCTCCGTTGGTGTCCTCTCAGGTTCCAAGAGACCTCCATGCAATTCACTAGGAAGCCTGATGGTGATCAGGCGCTCTCTCAGGCCAACAGCACGATCGATCACATAGCTCTCGCCAGGAGTGATCTCACTTTTGATTGTTTCGCCCGCTGGGCGGGCGTCCCAGGGGACCATGCTCTTGTTGGCTGTGATGTGCTGGCCTTTCACCAGCAGATGCGTAAGAGGAGACCTCTCATGTGGACTCCTACAAACATTTTGGAGGTTAGGAAGATCGCCCAAGGTCTGTTTCCCGAATCATCGGAACTTATTCGTTTAAATGACGAAGAACAGCCCGATTCATGTGCGGTCAGGTATCATGACCCAAGGGACCTCACCCTCTCCTTTGATTTCTGGGAAAACATGTTGGGCCAGGTTTATGAAGCGACTCAGGCTCTCCCAAGGAGTTTTAGGAGATTTGCCGAAGAGCCATTTTGGGTCAAGAGTCTCAGGACACGGTTCAACTCCGAACTTAACGAAGCCACGAGGGTCTCATTGGGTCAGCTCCTCTTGAAAGCTCTCAAAATAACTAAACTTCAACGCGATTTGGCTCAGGTTGCGCTCAACGCCTCTCAAGGAAAACAGGTCTGGGCCTCCCGCAAGACACTCCTACCCATTTTGGGTTTCTGTGTAGATCAAGTCAAGATTTTTGAAGTGGACCGCTGTACCAAACTGGTGGCTGAAGAATACAGCGAGAGGTGGGGACTCTCAGAATCGGAGCGGCAAGAGGACTTCGCCTGGCTTCGCTCTTTGGGTTTCTTCAACTTCTACAACGACCCCATCATTCCTTCCCTGCTGGAAGACGCGCTGGACAACATCAAGGCACCCCGTAAGATCGACACAGAGTTCGCCTGTACGGCGGTAGTAAAAGCCTCGGGATGGTCCCAGAGGCTCACGGGGTGTATACAGGCCTGCTTAGGCGATCCCGAATTTTGGAATGATGTCACATTCGGGGGCCACCTGGGTAACAAGATCAAGGGTTTTGGAACCCCCTCTCAAACCAGAGTTGTCATTCCCCAGCCAGCAATTGCCAAGATCGGGCACGCATATGTGGCAAGGGCCATTCTGCCAGTTTTGGATTCATACACTGATTCAAAAGGTCTCAAAGGTCTTATTTTTGGGCTCAGCAAAGGTGGACAATTACAAGAACTTCATACCAGTGTCTATCACATTTTAGAATACGGCCGAGATCATTTTAACAAAGGAATGGTTGGGATTACTGACATCAAAGCTCACCACGATCAGATTCGTTATGGATTAGTCCTGCGGAGTCTACTGGGACGGGGAGTCCCTCTTTTCTTAGCAGTTGGCTGCATCAGATTGCATAGGAACCCTCGAGTCTCCATCTCTCTTTTGGACTCAAACACTGGGATTATCCAGAGAGACCGTGGGTTGATGCAGGGAGCTGGGACTGCATGCATACTGGCGCGCGTTTCCGTAGAAGATTGCTTCGCCTCCACCCTGGAGAAAATCACCCATTCTTCTTTGGGAATCTCTATCCGTTGTGAGCAGTTGGGCTTCGATTTCAGGATTGCCCTTCTCAGCTGGTCAGATAATATCTTCGTGGTGGCGTCCTCGGAACAGGACCTTGCAACTCTGACTGCGCTGGTAGAGTCGGAGCTCTGGAATGAACATCGGCTCAAACTCAAAGACGATCGGGAAATCCTTCCGGCCTACCCCTATTTCTTTCAAGGATACAATTGGTCCGATCCCTTTGGGAAAACTTGGTCTGTTGTACCGGAGGCTAAGGTGTTGGGTCCGATTCTCTCTGCCACTGGATCCTGTCACGAAGATGTCAAGCAGGGTATTTCACAGATTAACAAAGCCTTTTGGGCTAACAGTAGGTTCTTGATCAACGAGCAGATCCCCATGTCAAAACGTCTCTCAAAACTTAACTGTATGGCGGGGGGGATTATCCGCTCCAGAGGTGCTGCCTGGGTCCCTTGTAAGACGACGGCGGATTTGATTACCAAGGCTCAAAATCAATGTATCAGGATCATGTTGAAACTCAAGGCTCCCTGGGGAATCTCCCGAACAGTTTAGTTTGCGCAGAAATCGTAAAACCAAGGGATACAAAGATGTTTCTTGGGCTATTTTTCATTTGGATTCAGCTATTAGTTGGGTTTCACACATGCAAAGACATCCAGAAGATTTTTCGTCGAGGCTGTTTCAATATTGCAAGCATTGGGTCATTCAGAATCGCTCCTTTGATAACTCTGGGGGCAGCCGTACCTTCTCTCGCTCGCATAGGGGATATGTTTTCAGGTATGACAAGGATGCCTGGACCACCTTATTCTCCCCTCAGGGCTCCCGGGACAAAAAGTTTCGTTTGGGTCTTGCTCAAGAAATGCTTGATTGGGTTCGGCAACCGCTTCACCTTCGCCTTCAGTAGCCATTGGCTTTGTCTGGCGTGATCCAGACTCACATTTGTTACCGTACTGCGCCCAGCGGGGCTACCTTTCTTTTCACCACGGACACCTGTTACTCTCAGGATCTGGATTTGGTTGGGAATCAGATTCAGCCGACAGTTCCTCTTTTCTTTGGATTCGATCGCCACGCCTTGGATTGTTGGGCTCGGAAGCGTTTTGATAAGATGGAGCCGAAGCCCGTGCTTACCACGAATGAGAAGAAAGCCAAGCTGCAGAAGAAGCTCGAGCAGAAAAAGGAGGACCAAGCGAGGACGGTCGAGATCAGGAATCAGGGCCTCAAGGCCAAAGCATCGTCAGGTGCTGACTCTCGCGAGTCCAGGGTGCTCCCTACCCCGCCTCCAGCACCTGTGCACAGGGGTGACTCCTTGTCTCGGAGCCGATCACCGATTGCCAGGAAGATGCAGTTCTCAGGTGGGTCCAAGAAACAATTGCAGGGTGGTGCGCCGGTTTCCAAGCCAGATCCGGACGAGGCCTTGCCAGAGACACAGGACTACCGAGAGGAAGCGCCTGTCAGGCACTCCCCCCCGTCTTCGGGGGGCTCAGACACCAGGAGCTCTACCTCAGGATCTGAAGCGGAGGTCGACTCGCCTGACAGGAGGTCGCAACCAGCTCCCAAAAGCTGGGGACAGGACAAGAAGCCCTGGATCAGCAAGTTGGGCCCACCTGTGTTCAAGTCACAGTTGGAATACGACCACTCAGGCTGCCCAATATTCGCTCCGAAGGGCGGCACAGACCACACGAGCTCAAGGCGTTACATTATGGTTTTCGTACCTCAGCTCACGGGTTTGAATACCTTCAAGGCCAAGGTTGGAGAACATTTCCAAATCATCACAGTTCGTGAGCTGACGCCTTTCATCATTGATAATCAAGGTCCCTTGGTTTCAGACAGTATTCCAGTCTTGGGAGAGCACGGATACCTCACTACCAGGGATGTCACGAAGATTCTTTGGCACTTTGGGCTCCAAACATTTCGTTTCAAGGACATTCATTTGTTCAATGCGCGCTTTTACACCAAAGAGGCCTTTATTGGCCCAGAGGTCTGCCCAAAGAAGGAGAGGCTCCATGACAAATCGCAGATCTTTGCTGGCAGCTGCATTGTGGCCCTCCTCTTCATTAAGGATATGTTTGAAGATGTGGGAGATCTTATCACGGTGGAGTCTGGGAGTAACGGAGCCAATGTAAGGTGCCATTTGCTTTGCAAACCTCGCTTCCTGATGTGATCAAGGTCGTTCCGAAGATACGGCTCAAGTGTTTCATTCCATTGGGCCCTCAGCTCATTTCTTGGTTCAATCTGGGAATATCTGGGATTACAAGTGCTTCATTTCATTGAGCACTCAGGTCATTTCTCTGGGGCTGGGATTACATCATGTTCTCCTCAATTCGATTGTCGGGGCCAAAGTCGTGGGATCGATTCTTGCTCTTTGCCCGCAGCCTCGACGTGGCAAGTTTCAACTTGGGATTGCTTTGCGCTTAGTTTGATTCTACACTTCAGTTCTAAATGGGTCTGGCCTGGGATTGTTAATCTCACTACGTTGGCCAGGACGGTGACTCTTGGTTCAATCTGGGAATATCTGGGATTACAAGTGCTTCATTTCATTGGGCCTTCAGGTCATTTCTCATGAGCTGGGATTACATCATGCTCTTCTCAATCCGATTGTCGGGGCCAAAGTAGTGGGGTCGGTTCTTGCTCTTTTCCCACAGCCTCGACGTGACAAGTTTCAACTTGGGGTTGCTTTGCGCTTAGTTTGCTTCTTTACTTCAGTTCAAAATGGGTTTGGCCTGGGATTGTTAATCTCACTACGTTGGCCAGGACGATGACTGCCGTCCGATCCCTGATAAAGTGTACCTCACACCCCTGTCTCCCCATCTCCTGGATCTCCATCTGTCGATTGTCTTGGTGTCCTGGTGCTTTTCTGTAGTCATTTTGGTTCAATCCGCCTTACCTCGTTTTGCTTCAACCTCTTCTCAAGTTATCTGGGAACACACTCTCATGCTTGCCCCTCAGAGGGTCGTCAGGCCATGGAATTCAAAATCTCTCCAGTGTTGTGTCTTCGAGGCATGGGCATCCGTCTGCTCACGTGCACTGGCAATTGAAAGTTCCGAGATCGTTCCTGTAAATTTGGGTTCATACAATCCACAGAAATGCGTCACACTCCACATGTATGAGAAGGGGCGTGAATTCGATATACCTCTCAGGCAGCTATGGAATCTCTTTGAGGAATTCTTCTCAAGTGACGCATGCAATAACCTTATTGGGATCGTGGGAATCGCAGTGCGCTCTATGTCTTTTGTACAGATCAAGACGATGTCATACAAAGGCGCAGTGTTCTACGACAATCGCTGGTCGGACCCTGGGAATTTCATTTACACAGTTTGGTGGAATATATGGGGTCAAATGGCCAGGTATCTTCAAAAACGACAGCCTACCAGGGCCTCGTCTAAATCCATGGAGGAGCTTCGCTTAATCGCTGGTCGGGTCACCGATGTACAGAGGATGGTCCGCGATCGGTGGAAAAGGGAACCCGACACTTCTCGATGGCTTGAGCTTATTGGAGATCTGATGGAGCTTGGGCTGGGAGCGGGGTATGTTGACCCAGATCGGTTCTGGAACGTAATTCAGGGGATCTCTCCCATCATCTGCTCCATTCGTTCAATTTTGACGTTTGTCGATCAACATGGGTCCTTTGCTAGGATTGGGAAAGACCGTCGCTTTTTTCGTGGCCCATGTGCGCCCTATACTCGGAAGTTCGCCGTGGCAATGTTCCACGGAATGCAAGTGCACAAATTCAATGTTACAGAATCTTCAGAGGTCTGGGTCTCTTACCTAATTGCGGCCTCAGAGAACAGGCTTCAATACTAGTGGAGCCGGGGCATCTGACGCCTCACGGAATTTGCCTTTGGGTTCTGAATCGAGACCCCATTGGGATCTCCCCCTTCCTCTGCCTACCACCTAGTGGATTGGCTGACACCAGGAGATGTCACTTGTGCGATTCTATCTGGGACCCGCTCGGTCCCTGCGATCTTAGGGATACCGTGGCTTCGCAACAATCCTTTCCTCCCCTCAGGAAGCCTCTGAGTCCTTGGGCCTCGGCGTCTGTTCACCTCCCTTAGGCTTTGGAGGGATGGGCCCCTTCTCTCCACTTGACCCCTGTCGGCTCCTGCAGTCTCGGGCTCAAGCTTTCGGTATGTTACATCACACGGTTTCGGATCCTTACGTTATCTTTCAGGGGAATCTTTGCAGGTCTAACCGCAAAGTCTGCTTCCTATCTAAACGGGATCTTGAGGCACTTTCATACTGCTCCCCGCTACTATTCCGAAGGGTGGTCAAGTTGCCGGCTCGGCTTCTTATTCCGACGGGCCTTGGTGGTCCTCATTTCACATATGACTGGTGCAGAATCCCATACTTCAAAGCTTGCCGGGACAGCGGCTATCATGGTCTGTATGTCAACGTTCGGGGTCCCGATGAGAGGGTTCGTAGAGTTCCTTGGACAGAATTTGTTGCGGGTCAGTAGCCGTTTTGCCTCAAATCCTTTCTGGAGCTCCTGTCTGGTACGGCTGGGAAACTTTCAACTCCAGTGGATGGCTAAACGCTGCCTTCCAGTCATGCTTGCTGCCAAGAAGCGTCTCAAGTGGTCCCATGGCTCGGGCGGAATGTGGAACTACTGCGAAGTAGACGAAGTCTACACGAAAGTGTGGAAAACGGAGTACTTTGACACGTGGATCGATCCCGATTCGGGCTGGCCTCACCCGGTTGTGTGGTACTTGTCCGATTACTGGTGGGATGGAGATTTCTTCGTGGAGAAGTGGCGGTGGAGGTATGGCTGAAGAGCACTCCTGGGACTTCCTTAGACTGGAATCTTCTGGTGTCCGTGGTGCGTGGGCCTGCGGCTTCTTGGAGGGCTCTCAGTCTTTCTCAGTCTTTCTTGCATGTATTTCTTATGTCCTGGGGATAGGGTCCTCAGACATTTCAGTTCAAACGTCGGCGGCTCGCCTACGATGGTGGTTTGCAAATACAAAAGGTTATAAACAATTCCAGCCACCTTGCGTTCTCCATATTAGTTTGAATTCATCCATATTACATATTCCTCGACAGGTCTGGCGTGGGTTCTCATGGTTGGGATCTCATTCAGCTTTGACCGTTCATCTTGCGTGCCTCCGTATCTTCTGGTTTCATTGCGTGCTTGGGTCGTTCAGTTTATCATTCAGATTCTCTTTTAGTCATATATATCAGCCTTGATCACTACTCATGTTAAATGGGTTTCATGGGACTTAATGAAAGTTTTCTTCACCTCTTACTTTAGACCTTGGGACCATGTGCTTTCAAAGTTGGGACCCAATTGTCACTCAAGATCTTGTTAGTCAAATTTGGGCATCCCTTTTCTTCTGTTTCTCTATCTTCATTCAACACAAGAGGAACCTAGTGGTGGGATTTATTTGGGATCTTGGACAGTCTTTCATTTATGTTTTCTTTCAGTATCCTGGGTTTCAATCCTGGGTTGGGCTTTACCTATTCTCCGCTTCTATTCTTTCCTGCTTCTTCGCCTTCTTTCTCTCTCTACCTTACGCATTTGGCGTATTGGTGGCTTCTCAGGTTTGTGTTATGGGAGGACCGACCTTTCAAGGCGCTTCATCATCATCATCATCATCATCATCTCCGCCGCTTGCAGATGCATCGATCGCACGCGGTCTGGCAGACCGAAAGCTCGCACACACGACGCATTTGTCGATCCCAGTGGGTGCCTAGCGAATGTGCCACGACTTGACATGCGCACGCGTTATCAGCCAGCCAGTGCCTTGATCGCGCACCTTTGCGGGCAAGAAGGGATGCGCATGAAATCAAGCATCACTGTACCAAGGCTCAAGCATCTCGGCATAGTGACTTAAAAAGGAGTGGCGCTTGCGCAGCCTGATCTGTTGCGCAGCCGCGGCGATTGACTCAGCGATATCTGCCGCCATGCCACCGAAGGCATCGATCACCATCACACTGCAGGAAGATATGCTTGTGGCCACGACGCTTGCCGGCAACGTGGTGCTGCGGAGCAGTGAGGTGGACATGCCAGGGCACCAGCTCAAGAACGCGGTCACGCAGGAGCTGGGCCGCGCGAGCTTCCTCATGGTAACCCCAGAGGCGGGGAAACGCGTGGCCGGCGCCAAAGGCATCGCAGAACAATTCGCAGCGCTGGCTGCTGCACGGCGGCGTGCAGCAGAGCGCAAGCACCCTTACGTGCATCGATGCAGAGGCTCTCCAGTTTGGCGCACTCGTCGCTTCGGGCATTTCAGCATCGATACAGATGGTAGTGTTAGCACCGATCTCATCAAATGTCCAATGGGAGGCCCAAGAGAGAAGATCCCGTACGACCTCGGTGCTGAAGTTCTTGACGCTTTCGATGCGTGTGTCGAGCTTATCTCGGTGTTCGAGCCTCTGGCTGAAAACCGGCGCTCGCATTCACCTACGCGTGCGTATGCACGATTGGCGGCGGCCGCCCAGCGAGCTCAGGACTGGCGCCGATGAGCCGAGATATGCAAAGCGAGTACGCCAAATCGAGCAGCGTGTGGATGGGAGAGGACATCTAGAGATTTTGTTCCGGCGCAGTGGTGGTGCGAGCTGCGGCGTGGTAGTCGTTGGGCCAGTGGCGCCGCGCACCTGCTTTATAATTCGACGTAGCTACACGCCTTCCCACGCACGCGTCGGGAAAAAAGTCATTGTAGCGCATTCGCGTGCGTCTGTGCTTCCCGTGTGTCCTAGGGGTTCATCGCGCGTGTTTATCCCAGACGTCATCCCGCGTGACCATCCCGGGCGCTCAGCGCCACAGCCTCAGGGGCCGCGAACAAAATCCCTGGACATCCGCGTTTAGAGCTATGGAGCTACTTGTGAGAATAGTGTAACCTCCAATGGTCAGGTGCATGTAACAGCCCTAGCGCACCCACAAACACCCACAAGCGGACACGAACTGCGAGAGAACAGCAGATCACAAGACAAAGTCATTTGCTTGTGACGGACCGAAATCACGTTGGGGGGGGGGGCTCACTGCAAGGGGACTGGCTGGCGTAAGAACACCCACGAACAGACATGAACTGCGAGAGAACAGCAGATCACAAGACAAACTCATTCGCCTGTGACGGACCGAAATCATGTTGGGGGGAAGCTCACTGCAAGGGGCCTGGCTGGTGTAAGCCTGACGCCCTATTTGTAAAACGCAAGACAGGCTCAAGGGTGGGAAAGCACGCCCCGACCGCTCTAGCACTCAGCGTCTGCCGTGTCGTCTCCACGCCTTTGCAAACGGTAGCCTTGCCGCCAGTTGCGTGCCTGCGTGCTTGAGAAGTGCAGCAACGCTGACCTCGTGAATCAGTACAAGTCGTTCGCCAAGCACATAAAGCGCGAGCGTAACGCCCGTGCGGAGGGCAGGATCGACGATAATGCGAGAGGTACCTTGATAAGAATGAACAGTCGTGTGAATGCGAAGTAGCGACCGCAGTACGCAGACTCTCGGCCTGCGTGCCATGGGATGTGAAAGTATGTAAGAAGGACGCAAGTAACGTGGGCGCGCTGGCTGGCTGGCTGGCGGGTGCAATGCAGCCTGGCGCTTGTTGTCTCCCCCCGCTCCTTTGCTTCAGCCATATCGCTTGCATGCCATTTTAGAGCCTCGTTTAGAACTATGGAGCTACTGTGTGGTGCTGATGTTATATGCAGTCTCCGCGTCAGGCGTTGCGCGCACCCCCGCGTAGGTGCTGGGGGGGGTATTGCACACCGCGCCGCACAGGAGACCAACCGTGCACGGGGGTGGGAGGTCGGAGCGACCTAATGCGTGCAAGCCAAGCGCGTGAACGGTGAGGAGAACACACTTGCGCGCACATTGAGTGGTCTGGGTCGTGCTGGCGCATCGGAGGCTCGTTCGTTCGGAGAAAAGGCGCGTGTTCCCAACCTACAGCCCAACGGTAACTGCTAATAAGCACGGTCAGTAACAGGAGCTATCGTGTGCTTGAAGCAGCGCCCCGCACGCCTAAAGCCCAAGAGCACTGATGGCCCTGTGCGCGCTTAGCGAACTGGAGCAGTATCGCGTCTTGCCCGGCCTGGACATCTGGGTCGTCCCCGACTTCGCGCGGCATGTCTTGGGATGTGACGCAGCCCTGTTACAGACAGAGCTAGAGCGGGCCTATGGGATCGTTGGGAAGGGAGATGCAATCACACCCGCAGCAGCTCAATGGGTCGACGGAGCCCACAAGGCGCTGACCTACCGCGGCAACGAACTCAAACGTTCGAAAATGTGGTTCCAAAAGGGTGATCCGCGCGAGTGCGGCTACGTGGAATATTATCACGCTGGCTGGACGCGCGGAATTGTGTCGGCCACCTCCGATGTGGCTGCCTGCCCACTGCTCGCCCCGGTAGCCGCCCGCTACGATACCTGGGCGGTCGACATCGGATACCCTGCTGCAAATCATTACATGGTGACGAAGTACGTTGGTTGATGGGGCACTACGATAAGCCAAAGTCCATCGCCCCAGGCTCGCTCATTACTGTGGTGAAAACTGGCGCACACGGCCGCCCATTCCAGCTACGACACCGCCTCAAGCTGGAACGACTTGCCGACGAGGACGCCAAGGCATTCAAGAAGCGGATGGATGCCGCGCAGGCCCGCGAGCAACCCTTCTTCGACCAGGTGGTCGCACCAGGATCAGCAATCATCATGACATTTGAAGCCAACCTTCTGACACAACACGGAATGCCAGCTGTCCCTGAAGCTGCGCCTACTGGGTCGCTTGTCTTCCGGACCATCACGGAGCGCGTTTTCGGCGTGGCAGGGGCAGCCCCGAAGCGGCGACGCGTGAAATGAGTGCGAGGAGCCTGGTGGATCTAGACGTGAATAAGTTTGTCGCGCGTGTATGTGCAAAGCGTGGGCTGCCGTAGTCTGCTGCATATGTGCAAAGCAAGTGAATCGCAATTGTTCGTACTGGGATGCCAAACGATTAATGGCTCGTGGCTCTTGGGGTCAATCTGATGCAGAAAACAATGTGCTAACTAGGGCTGCGAAAGGTAGTTGTAGCAAAGCGAAGTGTAGTAGAGGTAGTAATGGCCCAGCGAGGGGTAGTATTGGCCCCGCGAGAGGTAGTAATGGCCCCGCGAGAGGTAGTAATGGCCCCGCGAGACGTAGTAATAGCCCAGCGAGAGCTGGTAATGGACAAGCGAGAGGTAGTAATAGGCGCCGCTGCACCGATGCGTATGATGTACAATCTGCAGCTGTTTTAGACTCCAGAGCAGCGTTGCTGACGAATCTCTTCTATCCGCCATGCCAGCCGCCATGGCGAATCTCTTCTATCCGCCATGCCATGCCATGCCAGGCTCAGCTGGGGGCTTGACGACCAACCCATCGAGTCTACAACACAGCACGAGGAGGCGGCGCGACAGCTCGACTGCCTCAAGGGCTCAACAAGTCACTGGAGCCAGACAGATGCCCGCTTCACGCCGCAGGTCGACGGCGTCGCCGCGCTGCAGGCGCGAGACCGAATCCGTGCCAAGCTGCGAGCAGCTGTCGCGCAGGGCAAAGCCAGCTGCCGAAGCAAGCACCAGAAGGCACTGAGCGATGCGGCAGAACTTGCAGATGCACACGAGAAGTCCGTGGAAGCATCGAAGCGCAAAAACGAGCGCGTTCTCCGCGCAGTCGCCAGACTCCTCGAGGAGAAGGACATCATCGCGAGTAGCGCCGTGGTTGCCCAGCACGACAATCTCCAGCTTGCCAAGCAGATGCACGCAGGAGAGCCAGACGAGGAATTGCTGGATGAAGCTGAGGACATGGAGCCAGCCGAGGCTGCAGCTGCTGGCTCTGCAGTGCCTCTCCCCAAGCGCTCCTCTTCGTGCAGCCGAAGCGGACAGGATACTCGAGAAAGCAGTCAGCATAGTCGAGCAGAAGGCGTGGATGTGCGCTGCGAAGGTTGCCGCGGGTCGCTGCGGACAGAACACGAATGGGGCTGCCTTGAAGACTCTGCTCCGCTGCTTGTGCAAGCATTCAGAGCAGGAAGCTCGTCAGCTCGAGGAACAAGTCGATGCCTGCACTGCGACCGTGTCAGTTGACAGTGGCGGCAAGCTGCTTCAACCCTTGGATGCTGCTGGGACCACGCACTCACCGAGCGACCCGCACAGCGATGACTTGTGTGTACCGTATAAGAATCCGGCACTCGCAAAGAGCACTGAGGGTGAGGCCAGGGCAGCAGCGCACAAACAGGGGCAATAAACGAAGTGCGAAATGCTGTGCGAGCCGCGGCAGCGAGTGGTCGAGAGGAGCGGCCGGAATTTCACTGAAATCACACACGTTTTCAGAGGCGCCAAGTGCCCAGCTGGTGTCAAGTGTGGCGACCCGTTTGGGGTACGGCAGTTCGTTGGCAACCTTACGGAAGACGAGCTGCGCCGCTTCGAAAGCCGCGTCGTCGACATGGTCGCTCATGACGAAAGGTGGCTGTCAAACACCATGGATGTGAGCCCTCCAGGGGCGACTGGAGATCAGAAGGCTCGCACCAAGTACTTCTTCCCCAAGTGCACCTATGGCGAAAGGAAGACACCGAAACGCGGTGATTGCGTCGCAGCGCCCCATGCCCCCAGGGAAAGTGTGCTCGCACTGCCGCGGGTTGTCCGGAGAAGTGCCAGGAACTATTATTTCTGGGCGCTTTGGCGCCTGGGCCGTCACGGGTCGGCCACGTCGTCTTGTGGTGCCCTATGTTACCTTGCAGACGAGAACGGTGATGAGTGTAGTACGCGGGGGGAGTGCCCAGAAAATATTATTTTTTGTGAGGAGGAGTAGGTAGAAATTATTATTTTCCGGGCGCTTGTGGCTATCTAGGTATCACGGGTCTGCCGCGTCGTCTTGAGATGCCCTATGTTACCTTGCAAACGAGAAGGGTGATGAGTGTAGTGCGCGGGGGTGCCCAGAAAATAATAATTTTAGGGAGGAGGAGTAGGTAGAAATTATTATTTTCTGGGCGCTTGGGCTCCTAGGCCTCACGGGTCGGCCACGTCGTCTTGAGGTGCCCTATGTTACCTTACAGACGAGAAGGGTGATGAGTGTAGTACGCGGGGGTGCCCAGAAAATTCTGATTTTAGGGAGGAGGAGTAGGTAGAAATTTTTATTTTCTGGGCGCTTGGGCTCCTAGACCATCGCGGGTCGGCCTTGTCATCATGAGGAGCCCTAGGTTGCGAAGTGGAAAAGGGGCATAAAGGGGATCGACCGTCGCAGTGACAATCATTGCGTAGTGGATAGCGCAGCCACCCCGAGAGCACTAGGGTTCGTACCGGCCACCCCTCCCAATGATTCGGCACGTGTCACCTTTTCCCCATCTTCGCTCCAATAAAATGTTTGGAGCCTTTTCTTTTCGGCCGTGTTATGGACCACGGCTGCTCCAAAGAGGGGGCTCCCGGCCATAGTGATGCAGTTCCTTACGCAGCGTCCAGTGCTTGAGCTTAGCGATGAAGGTGGCAAGTACACGTCGTTCTTCGCTGACGTTTTCGCCCCACGTCCCCCGTTCGATGAGATAGTGGGCTTCACGGATGCTGCAGCTAGCTTGGCGAAGAATATGGCGAAGCTGCTTAGTCGCAAAGCAAGCCCGATCTCAAGCGCTTCGCTGGTCATCGATGGTATTGGAGCTTGCTTGCTGGTGTCCACCTCGAAGCGTATGCAGGTTCAGAACGCACGCAGTGCCATAGACACGGTCATTGCTGCATTGCCCGCGGCGCATTGGCTCAGTGTTGAGAAAAGCATCCGGCCGCTAGATGAGCTGGACAAGCGCCGTATTGACGATTGGTTCTTGGCGTCACCGCTGAAGCAGTACAGGGCACCAACGGCCGCAGCACCAGCGGCCGCAGCAAGAAACACAACAGTCAGTACGTATGCGGAGGATGTGAGCACTTGGTTCTTCAAAGAAGGGGAGCCACGCCCAGCATTCCTAGGGCCAGAAACAGCGCCGACGGCGCGCGCTTTACTCGATGCAGTTTCAGACTCTGAGGATGACGCGCCAGCAGCGATGCTCACCGACGCCGCGCCAGCCGCGCCATTGATGCTCACCGACGCCGCTACAGATGGCGTCGTGGCTATCGCCGGCCACCCCGCGGCGTGCGCCGAAGTCTGGAAAGACGGATTGAAATCCATGGCGGTCGTTGTCGCGTGCAGCGTTGGCTCTCTCGACGAGCTGACGTTCGTGAGGTGCCACACCGAAGAGCGCCCCATCGCGCTGCTGCTGCGGAGCTTGTCTGGGCAGCAAAACTTAGTTTGCGTCGTGCGTGTGGCGCTGAGTCTCTCTCGCGACGGGTCGCTTCCGCCATTCGATGCTGCCCGCAACAGGAAGGCAGAGTTTCTGAAGCGCTGTGTGGAGGCGCTCACGAAGCACGACCCGTCAGCCATCCGAGAGCCAAAGAAGTTGGATGACCGACAGCAGCGTTTGCTGGCATTGGCTCTGGACAAGCGTCTCTGCGTGGCGTGCTCCAAAAGGCCAGGTATTTGCACCGGCGATGACCTGTTGCTCGGTTGGGTATGCACCGCGCTCATCGACGTTCCTGAAGTCGTTGGCGATCTTCTTTGCGGGGTCTGTGCAAGCAAAAGTCTCCTCTTCTGTCCCACGTGCGGCGAAGCAGATTTCGCTGCAGGTGGGAGGAGACGCCCGTTTCCTCGCATATATTGACTACGGCCTTGCGACCGTCGCAGTCAATACTCGTTGCACGCGCTGCTCACGCAGCGCCTGGATGACCCCAGCTGCTAAGCGACGACGCATGCAGTAAGGATCACCATCGGTGCGGTCATATCGTTCGGAGTGAGAGCGGTTCCAATTGGGACGATACAGAGCGATTGTCATGGCCTGTGCAGGCAGACGTGGATGAGAAGTGCAAATCGAGGAGTAAAAACAGCGGCTATTTGAACGGCTCAGCCATGCCACCGACCCCAACACAGTCAAACAAAGTGAACTCAGAGGAACCCGGATGGATCCCGGGCATCAGCACTGCCCAGATGGCCGCGCAGGGCGGGCTCTCTGACAGACCGAAATCACTGAAGCAACTGTGCGCACGCCCCATGCGGCCCAGAAGAGGTAGCAATGCAGCAAGGCACTGCGCAACCGCCGCCAGCAAGCAGGCAACGCATGCAGGCGCTTGATGTTTTGCGACAGACGCATCGGCTCAATACCCCCTTGCCTCCCCACGCGCACGCGACCGCAACGATCATGCCAGGAACAGAGAAGTTTCAGGGCCAGCTCACGCACGCGAGCGTCCAGTTGGCTGTGCGCTCGGGCGTGTTGACGGAGGCGGAGGCAGCACGATGTTGGCAGACCCGGCGGAAGTTCCGCACTTTGTCCGATTCAAATAGTGGCACGACCATCGAAAAGCGCAAGCAGGAATTCGAGGAGGCTAAAGCAAAGGAGGCTGAGGCAAGGGTGCTCGAATGTATGAATACCAGTGCGAGCACCCTTCTGGAGCGGGAACGCGGTGAGAAGCGCAAGTTGGAAGAAGAGGTCCGCAGGCTGAAAGAGCGACTCGCAGGCGCCTGCCTACACCCCGCCAGCTTACGTCGGTGCCGACAGCCCCAGCGATCTCATCAAACCACGCGGCGCCACGAACGCGATCCCCTGCCCGGAAGTTGGTCCTGGAAACAGGTATGGCTGAGCGCGGCAAGGTCCACGCGTCTGTTCGAGCCGATGTGTCAACTTCGCGAAGCATCTGCATTGAGGCTGTTCTTGTGTGCTCAATGGTCTGTGCGCGTTGCAAATGAAGGGTGCATGCGCGGTTGCTTGGATCGCGCCAGAGTCGGTGAGGAGGCTGACAGTCACGGAGGCTGCTGGTCTTCAGACATTTCCCCACGACTATCCTTTCCAAGGCGGCATCCACGCGGCCTACGGGCAGATCGGGAACACGGTCCCGTGCAATTTTGCGTATGCGGTGGCTCAGGTTGTCGCCAAGGTGCTGAGGGACGCTGCTCCAACGCCCGTCGCGGCCGACGGGGCGTCCTGCGCGAGGCGTCCGCGGAGCCGGAGTCCGAGGCAGTCGCAGGTGCCAGCAAGCAGTGGCGCGTGAGCGGGCAAGCCATGTATGTAGGACAACCACGGACGCTTGTCGTGAAGAAAAGATGCGTACGCGAATTGCAGCGTGGACGCCCTCGCACGTTTAAGCAAGTGGCACGTGTGCCCAGGATCATGCATAGAAGAGTTGAGAACGGTAGCCATATCTCAGGAACAGGTATGATGTGCGAGCATGCGTGCTTGCGTGCGTTCGTGTGTCCGGAGAGCGGACGCAACCAACGACGCATTAATGTGGTGGGCCGGCCGGCTGGGACGGTCCTGGGCTGGGCGGTTGGGCCAGGAGGCTGGGGCGGAGCTGGGCCAGCGGACCGAGCCGGGAGAGCGGAGGCAACCAACGACGCATTAATGTGGTGGGGCGGCCGGCAAGCACGGTCTTGGACTGGGAGGCTGGGCCGGGAGGTTGGGGCTGAGCGGACACAACCAACGACGCATTAATATGGTCGGGCGGCCGGGCGGGGCGGCCATGGGCTGGGAGGTTGGGCCGGGAGGCTCGGGCGGAGCCAGGAGCGGTCCTGGTCTGGGAGGCTGGGCCGGGATGCTGGGGCCGGGAGGCAAGAACTTTTTCACGTGGACGTGGCAAACCGCTGAAGCAGCAATTTGCAGCCTGGGAGGTCCATCCCAGCCGATGGGAGGGCTCCGCCGCTAATGCTCAACTTCTTCGTTGGGATGCGGAAGCCGCTAATGCTCAGCTTCCTCTCTGGGATGCAGATGTTCAAGAAGCGCAAGCAGAAGAAATGGAATGCCAAGAAGCTCAGAGCTTGGAAGGGCGTGAATGCAAATACAGTCATCCAAAGAAGGTTCAGGCGAGTCCCGAACAATGTCAAAAGGTCGACCAAGCTATGGGCGCGCTGAAAGGAGCGTGGGAGAAAGAATTCAATCTGGAAGACATCAACAAAGGCAAAGATGATGAAGAAACCGAGATGGTTGATCAGTTAAGGTACTTTCTCGAGGAATCGGCAAATGTCATTGTTGGAATTGCCGCACGACGTGCAAGCGTCGAGATGAATCCTCCACCAGGTCTTCAAGACCAGCGCCAGATGGAAGTCGGTGACAACTACGAGGTCGCCACGACGGAGTACACTGTTGCGAAAACGACTCGTCGACAGGAAGGTCAACGTGCAGATGTTTGGGATCGCAACAACAATGAACTCTGGGACAGCTGGGACGAGGCCTGGGGTGACAGTGCCAGCGGAAGCAGATGGAATTCTTCCACGCAGGGATGGCGCGAAGGAGAAGGGACGAAACGCCATGGCAGCTCGTCACGGAAACAAAGCCAAGACCAACCCTTGGGAGGGTATGCCATGAGACGAGCCGGAAGGCTAAACATTTCTCCACCATGCGTCATAAGGTAAATTAAAATCTCAGTGTATCAACACGATTCGGTGGCATAAGAGATTGTATAATTTTCGTTTAGTTGTTCGAGAGAAATAATTGTCTAGTTTGCTTTAAATCTCGGGGGAGGGGGTTTCAATGTATACTCCGTATCAAGGACATTCTGTATATAATTCCTCCCTTGACTAAGTGGGCTGTTAACGTTATAGTTGAAAGACATATACATTCGCTACTCGAGCAATGAACGACTCAAGAATCTGTGAGCGACTCAAGGCAAATAGTTGTGTTTGCAACAGGTAAACATATCACGCGGAGGTGTAGACCATAGTTCTAACGCACGCCTACGGGATAGCGTTCTATTGAGCCCAAGGTCTCCAGCAGATCCGGGAGGATCGTTCCTTACAATCCATCCTTCCAGTCCCCAATAACAGCTAGTGTCAAAAGGTACCAAGGGTTGGGAACGCAGGAGCAAGGGTCACAAGGCACTAAGGGTTAGGGTAACGAGAGCGAGGCTAAGATTACAAAGGCGAAAGTTACAGGGTCACAAGGGCCAGGGGCACAAGGGTTCAAGATCCAGGGCCATGAAAGCAAAGGCTGGGACCAGACGAGCTCGGGTCACAAGGTACGAAGAGCTATAGTTAAATTTTAGTCACAAGAGCTGGGTCACGAGGTCACAAGGACTAGCGTCACAAGAGTTGAGGTCGCCAAGGTTGAGGGTCACAAGAGCGAGGGTCACAGGAAGGTCACAAGGTCACAAGAGCTAGGATTACAGGCCCTTACAAGAGCTCGGGTCGAGGTCACAAGAGCTAGGGTCTCAGGGGCTAGGGCCACAAGGTCACAAGGACCAGGAGGCGGGTTCCAAGATCAGAAGAGCATCGGATGGGGCCACGCGAGATGGGGTCACAAGAGGGCTACAAGGTCACAAGGTCACAAGAGCCAGGGTCACGTGAGCTAGGGTCACAAGGAATCCCAAGGGCAGCGCGATTAGGGTCACAAGAGCTAGCGAATCAAGGTCACAATGACTAGGGTCACAAGAGCTAGCGAATCAAGCTCACAAGGACAAGGGCCACAAGGTCACAAGAGCCCCGGAAAAGGTCGCAATTGCTAGGGCTACAAGGTCGCAGTAGCTAGGGTTACAATTGCTAGGGCCATAGTGTCACAAGGACCAAAAGTTCAGGTCACCAAGGGAGGTCACAAGCACGAGGGTCAGACGAGGGTCACAAGATAACAAAGGCGAGGACCACAGGACCTAGGGTCAAAGTGACAGAAGCTAGGGTCGCAAGAGCTAGGGTCGCAAGGTCACAAGGGCTTCGGCCGCACGGTCACAACGACTAGGGTCACCAGAGCTAGGGTCACAAGGTCACAGGGACTAGGGTCACAAGACCAAGGAAAGGGTCGCAGGAGCAAAGGAAGGGGTTGCAAGAGATAGGGTCGCACGACGGTCACAGAGTCACAAGACCCAGGGCCACGATGGGGTCTGAAAAGTTCACGAGGCCACAAGGCCTAGCGTCACAAGGTCACGAGGACCAGGGTCACAAGGTCAGAAGAGAAGGGGTGGTTTGGCAAGGGCTATGGTCACAAAGTCACAACACCTTGGGTCACAAGAGCTAGGGTCGCACGGTCACAAGGGCAAGGGTCATAAGAGCGAGGTTCATTAATTTCACAAGGACTAGGGTCACAGGGTCACAAGAGCAAGGGAAAGGGTCGCAAGAGCTAGGGTTTTCAAGAGGGTCACAAGGTCAAAAACGCTAGGGTCACAAGAGCTAGGGTCACAGGATCTAGGGTCGCAAGAGCTAGAGTCGCAAGAGCCAGGGTCACAAGAGCTAGGGTATGGTCACAAGTTGGTCGGGAGGTCACAAGGGCTAGCGTCACATGGGTTGGGGTCACAAGGTCACAGGCACTAGGGCTACAATATCACAAGAGACAAGAAGCGGGTCACAAGAGTTAGGGTCACAACAAGGACGCAAGCGCACAGAACGCGCTCGTGATCGTGAATGGCTTCGTTGATTGGCATGCGCATGCGCGAATTGCAGTTATCAAAAGATTGGGTCAAGTCTTACAGCTCGCAAGCCTCCCCGTACGTCTGGGCGATGCCAAATGCTTTCGAGAAGCGCGCAAGAGACGCTCTCGAAGCCAAGGGCGACTCCTTCCGGCCGCGTGGTGAGAAGAACCGAGCCCGCTTTGAGGAGATGAAGAGGGAGATGCAGACAGAGCTTGCTAGCGATGTGGCCCGGGAACAAGGCGGTGCATCTGCAATGCCGCTGACGTGGCGGAGCAGAAAATCGAGGCGGCCGCCGCTGAAGCTGTCGCGAAGGCTATGAGGAAGCGCAAATTCATACCAGCCGCACAAGACACCGGGGAGACCAGCAACATCACTTCATCCGACCCGTCGTCAGGGCTGTCTGAAACTGAGGTGCCCGCTCCCGCAGCTGAGCTTCCCGCCACGTTGGTTCCCACGGCTGCTGCGGAAGCAGGCGACGAGGTGCAAGACCAGTTGTTGCAAGAGCAAGGTGATCCTATGATTCTTGCTGTAGCCGAACCGCCCTCTGCTACCGAACCGGCCGGCCCCGAGCCGCTTCACCAAAATGTACGCCAAAAACCGAGCCGCTTGCGCTGGTGCTTGGAACAGAAGACCTTGTGCACAACGCGCCGGCGATGATGCTTGCCCACGTGCCCATCGCGACACTTGCCCACGTCCCTCCAGCTGCTCGCGCGTATCACACTGCGCCCATTGTAGAGGCAGCGGCGGAGCCAATGGAGCCAGTGGGGCACGCACTCCACACTAAATGGAGAGACGTGGCCCGCAGTGCAGTCACATTCACGCTGGCGAAACAGCAGGAGACGTGCTCACTCTGCAAGCGTGAACAGTTTCTCGCACGCCGTGATCACTTGGGGCGGCGAGGATTGTGGCGACGACAGCAGCGCCGTACGGGGGCAGCTGTCCGAGGGACTCGCCCACATCGTCACCACGCTTGAGGCCATAGCCGCGCTCAAGGAGAATTCACATGGGGCATTGCAGGCCATGCCAGGGACAACAGCGCCGTGATCACTTGGGGCGGCGAAGATGATGGTGGCTACGGCAGCGCTGTGCGGGAGCAGCTCGCCGACGGCGTCACTCAGATCGAAACCACCAATGTTGCCATGGCCGCGATCAAGGAGAACGGTGCCGTGGTCACCTGGGGCATCAACTGGGTTGATGGTGAAGGCAGCGACAGCAGCCCCGTGCGGGAGCAGTTCACCCAAGGCGTCACTCAGATCTATACCAACGGCTGGGCCATGGCTGCGATCCAGGAGAACGGCGCCGTGGTCACCTGGGGCCACGAAGGTCGTGGCGGCGACAGCAGTGCCGTGCGGGAGCATCTCGCCCAAGGCGTCACCCACGTCGTCACCAACGATTGGGCCATGGCCGCGATGAAGGAGGATGGCGCCGTGGTCACCTGGCGCGACAAAGATCGTGGCCGCGACAGCAGCGCCGTGCGGGAGCAGCTCACCGGGGATGTTGTGAATGTCACCTCCTCGGCATCAGGCTTCATAGCTTGCAGTGCGGACGGCAGTGTAGTCTGCTGCGGGGGTGCTCCCAGCCCCGCCCAGGAAATCCGGCAGGCGCTGCAGAGCGGCATCTCCTGGTGGACAGCTCGGTGCCGCCGACGCTTCGGATGAGGGCTTGCCCGTATAGTTGGCTCCCGTCGTGCGAGCTGTGGGAGCGCGGCTGCGTCCATGCCCGCGCCACTAGGCCAGATGCTGCCGTTGCAGTCTTGCAGCGCACAGAAGGCCGTTAGCTCCCGCATCGCTCTGCTGTGTTATAACGCCACACAAAAGTATTCACGCGCGCTCAGAGAGAGGTAGCAATGCAGCAAGGCACTGCGTAACCGCCGCACGCTTGCAAAGCGTGCAAGCGCTTGATGTTCTATGGAAGGCGCATCGGCTCAAGCTTCTATCGCATCCCTGCGCGCAAGCGACCGCAACGATCATGCCAGTAGTGGAGGCGTGTGAGGGCCAGCTCACGCGCGCAAGCGTCCAGTTGGCAGTGCGCTCGGGCGTGCAGTCAGAGGTGGAGACATCTCGCTATTGGCGTGCACGCCGTCGCTTCAGCACGCTCTCCGATTCAAATAGTGACGCGACCATCTAGAAGCGCACGCAGGACTTCGAGGAGGCTAAATCAAGGGTGCTCGAGTGTATGAATATGTCCGCCAGGGACTTGTTTGAGCGGGAGCGGGGTGAGAAGCGCAAATTGGAAGAGGAGGTCCGCAAGCTACAGCGACTCGCAGACGCTGGTCAGTCGCGTGCCGGAGAGCAGGCTTCTAGATCCTGACAGCCAGTCGTAGGCGGTGGGCGTGGGAAATGTAAGTTGCGGGCGCACTTACAGCGGCGATACCCCGTCAGTATAACATGCAAGTGTCTTCATTTGGAACGTGCACAGACGATTGAGCACACAAGAACAGTTTCAATGCACATGCTCGCTAAGTTGACATATCGGTTCAAGCAGGCGTGTGGACCTTGCCGCGCTCAGCCATGCTTGTTTCCAGGACCAACTTCCGCGCAGTGGATCAGGTTCGTGGCGCCGACTGGTTTGATGAGATAGCCGCAGCAGTCGGCACCGGCGTAGAAGATGTGAAAGTGCACGAAAGCAGGGCCGCCTACGCACCCACCAGCTTACGTCGATGGCGACGAGGGGATCTCCTAATGCAGTATATGAGGAGAGAATGCTAGCTCGACTTGCTTCGCGTTTTGATACTGTGCAGCCGTATCAGATCAAGCCGCTCTAGCTCCTAGCTCCTTGCGCCGCAGCCTGGCGAGCAATGCAGCTGACGGCGGTGCCGCTTTTTTTTCAGGGGCTGGTGGCATGGACGTCGGCTTCACGAGGGCGGGCTTCAAGGTGCTGTGGGCGGCGGATGCAAACGAAGCCGCCTGCGACACCTACAATCACAACGCGGATGTGGGGGTATCCAGGCGATTGGATCTACGGACGGTCGACTTCGACGAGCTGCGCCGAGAGCTGCCAGGGCCTGTAGATTGCCTTTTCAGCGGCCCGCCCTGCCAAGGCTTGTCTCGCAAGGGGGAGATGCGGCAGGGCCACAGTAGGAACGAGCTGGTTAATGTCTTCATGAATGCGGTCGACAAGCTGCGGCCGTGCAGCTTCCTCATGGAGAACGGGAAGAACTTGGGCAGCAAGGTTCTCTTCAAGCCCATTCTGGACGAACTAATTGAACGCGCGAATGGCCTGGGGTATGCCTACCAGTACAGGGTACTTGACACCCGCAATTTCGACGTCTCCCAGTCGAGAGACCAGTTGATTTTTGTAGGGTTTCTCGACGCCGCGACGCCCGTACAGTATCTACACGAGCTGTTTGCATTCAGCCGCCGAGGGCAGACGTGCGGAGAGGCCCTCCAGGACATTGGCAGGGCAGGCTCGCCGTCCAACCCAGCGACGTGCAGTGCGAAGACCGAGGCTTGCAAAAGCTTTGTACTCCAGAAGAGCGCGCACTCTGGCATGCTCTTCAATGGGAGCGGCCGCGCCCTGGCTCCCACCAGGCTTTCCCCGGCGCTAATGGCGTCCATGGTGCGGAACGCGACGCCAATCATTGATGAGGAGCAGTTTTTCGGCGCGGGGGGGAGCTGGGTCGAGAGCTTGCTTGCATGCGGCGCCCGGGCGTCGGCAGCCTCGGAGGCGGTAGCTTGTGTCGCGCCAGAGTCAGTAAGGAGGTTGACAGTCAAAAAGCCTGCTCGCCTGCAGTCATTTCCCCACGACTATGATATCCATGGCGGCATCCACGCGGCCTACATGCAGATCGGGAACGGCGCGCCGTGCAATTTTGCGTATGCGCTGGCCCGGGCCGTCGCCAAGATGCTGAGGGACGTTGCCCCAACGCCCGTCGCAGCCGACGTGGCTTCGCGCGCGACTCGCCCTCGGAGCCGAAGTCCGAGGCGGTCGCAGGTGCCAGCCAGCAGTGGCGCGTGAGCGGGCAAGATGCAGATGCGCCCAGGCGTAGAGAGCTGTGCGGGTGCACAATCAGACAGGTGACCGCCATCAGCCTCCTTGGACGAAAAAACATGCAGCGATCGGTCACATGTTAAAGCCACGCAGGCCGCCTACTTCAAGCTCTCGTGAGTATCGTTGTGCCGCGTAAGTCTTATTAGGATTGCTTGAGCAGCGCGCAACCGTTGTCTGAAAACATGGTGCCGCATGGAGAGCGAGACAGCGCAGTGTGCGACATGCAAGTTCTCGTGCGCGAGAATCGCTTACGATCTTGGTGAAAAGCATTGCGTCTTTCTTTGGCTCAAACACAATAGCGTTTTGCAGCACACGTCACTTTGCGTTCCGAGGTTTGGGTGTGAGCCATGTTCGGGAAATCCGCAGCCCCCCGCCCTACTGTGTGGACCTTGCGAGCCATGGCGCATTTCACGAGCGCTTCCTTGCGAGGAGTCAACGAGGCCTGGCCGCCGCAAAAATGCTCAAGAGGAAGGCGGCGGAGCACACGGGTAGAGATGCGGTGAAGCGGCTTCCTGTGAAGCGCGCCAGGCGAGAATTCGCGGCGAAGCCACCGCTGCCTCCAGCAGAGAAGGAGCGCCGACATGCGGCGGCAGAGGCCCGGAAACGAGCGCGCGGCCAGGTGCTCGCAGATGCGCACCCCGAGCTTTCTTGATACGCTCGCCTGGGCAACTCACCGTTGAGGACATGAACCGCTTCGCAGAATCAGGTCTGGTGGCCGCGGCTGGCATTGAGTGCGCGGACCCCTTCATGCAAATTCACTTCGTCTGCTCGCCGAAGCGCGACGGAGATGCCGCGACGCGCGCCGTCAGAGAAGTGCAGGCAGGAGCAGACGCCGACGCACTGTGGCTAAACGCAGTCGCTCGCGTCGCTTTTGGCGCAGAACGCGTTGTCCGAGGCGCGTGGCTACTCCGCCCCACAACGTTTGAGGAGTATGTCGACGCCTGCGTGGGCGCGGCAGTGGCGGTGCACAGCGAAGGCTTCCACGCATGCACCGACGCCTACACCGCGGGCCGCCTCGGCTGGAACGACGAGCGCACCGCCTGGCGGATGGAGGGCGGCGCAGAATACCTCCGGGAGAAGCAATTCGTGCCTTGAAGAAGAGGCGTGGCGTTTGCGCGCCGAGGTGGCCGTCCGCGGCGGCCTCTTCATGGGGCTGCAGCGAGCCTGGGATATTGTCGGCTCGCCTCTGCTGCCCGAGGATTGTGTCAAAGGCCTGGGCGACTATTGCCCGCTGGGGAATGGGGCCATCCAAGGTCTGAAGCGCTTGTGCATTGAATTTGCAGAGGAGGCGGCGAAGGTGCCCGCAGCACAGGTCCAAGAGATGGCTCAGCCCTGCTTGCGCCGCTGCCGGGGCGAAATCACGGCTGCGCTCTCGACGGAGCACGTGCGCGTCAAGAAGGAGCTGGGCTGCTGGGCGTTAAAAGACGCCGAGCACTGCCTATGCGAGTGCAACTAATATTGTCAGACAGTGCTGGGCGAGGCGGGCTGCTGCCGATCGTGCCTTCGGTGTCCGCGCGGCATCGGCGCGCGGCTCGGCGGCGCCGGCGGCGACACGCGCGACAACCCCCGCTGAGCAGACCTGGCGAGCAGTTGCATCTGAGTGGGCAGACAGCGTCGATAACATGTTAGCCATGTTCGAAGGAAAACATCTATCAGCAGCAGCACAGCGCACACGAAATACTTGCCAGTTCGGTCTCCTTCGGTCTCCTTCAGCAGGCATGGCGCCAGCCGGGAGCGGGGAACAGACCGAAGGCAATCAGCCTGCAACGACAGCGACTCCTGCATCAAAGCGTATGCGCACCTTCCTTAGCGTGCCGATGTTTGCGAGGTTTTGCCCGGAACAGTTTGTGAGCAGACAGTGCTCCAGAACGTCATTCGGAAGAAAAATAATGATTCTGTACGCCGCGTGTGATTTGGCGGATCCTGTGCGCCTTGGCCACCCCGCGCGCCAGTCGTGCCCGCATGCTTTCTGGACACAGTTATTTATCTCCCTCTTTCCTCTGTTCTCCTTACCCTGATTTTGTTAAGGCGAATGGTTGTCTTGCATGTTGCCTGGTTGTTCCCTTTGGCTTGTTGCGCATCTGCCAGCGAATTAAACAGCTTGCTCAAGTATTCCGAGTCGCTTGTCTCTGCCGCACACGTTGCACCAGTCGCCCGGTCCGTATGTCCTTCGTCTTCTGCCTCCGCGCTGATGGGGCTCTCTCCGAAGAGGTCGCGAACGCTATGTGCGTCGGCTGGCTCACGGCCATGCACTCAATATTTCCGCCGGTGCCTGTGTGTTCGCAGGTGCCCGGCAATCTCCTTTCCGACGGCGCTGCGGTCTGCTACTTCAATGCCAGCGTCTTCATGGAGCAAGTCGTGGCGCCCAGCTTCGCGACGCCAAGCGCCGACGCAAGGCCGCTCATCACGCCGCGTATGCAGGAGCAGAACAGGCAGGAGAGGGACCGCCTCTGGCATTTGAACAGGACGGAGGAATGCCCTGCGTGTCGCAAAAAGCTTGACATCTGGGATGACCAATGAACAGCGACGTCCCCACTCGTTGTACACATTGTGTCTGTGTGTCTTGTTGGGCGAGGATCGCTGAACGCGACGAGAAAGATTGCCGCCTTTCTGCAATTTCGGCCGCGTAAAAGATTGTTGGAAGAAGGTTGCGGCCAAGCCAGAGCTGCTGCAACGACGCTGACCATGCCGGCCACGAGACCGGCGCGAAGCACAACAATTGCGTTGTCAACATTTATCTGACAGGTGCCGACTCCATCGCACTCCATCAGGACCAACGTTTCAGTGTTTGCGGTGGCAAATTCGAATCGAAGCTGTCTGTGCTCATCGACAGCGCCGGGGCTGCCAGGAACCGCGTCTTCCACACCCTGGGCGTCGCGGAAATCTCTTCGATCCGCATGCAGCTTGCAGCTCGGCGCCAGGGTTGTGGCCCTTGCGTCACCTTCTCGTGCTGCTGCGTCAAGGACCTCGTCAGCCCGGATGGCAAGTTCACCGTCTCGAACGAGAGGCGCGTCCCCTTAGACTACCTGCAGCGGGCTCTCCAGAAGTAGTCGCTGCAGCAACTGCAAGCAAAGTGCGCAAAATGCGATATCGACGGCACCGAAGCCGAGCTAGTGCATTGGCGGCTTTACCAGGGGAAGCGCTCAGGCAAGTCGAGATCGCAGTGCTGGCCAGCGGTGATTCACCAGTTGGGCCAGTGGTCCCCCACGCTTTGCTCGTGCAAAGACCAGAGCTGGCGGAGATGATAAGGACCTGTCGCAAAATTGTGGACAACCTCAGCGACCAACTTAGCTTGGGTTGACGGGTACTCGTCGTTGGCGTGGATCTAAAACTGCGCGGGGCGCCAGTCTTCTCCCTGCGGGAGTAGCTGGCGGGGGGGCGGGGGGCCTACCGCCGGTTGTGTTTTTTTGGTTAGAAGTCGGCGGTGGGCGCAGGCAGTGCAGCATCGCATTCTAAACCGCATGCGCCTCAACTGACGCTGGAGTCGCCGGTTGTCAGGCCTTCTGGTAGCCAGGTTGTTGTCTGGTTGCTTCGCGGTTGCTGCTTCGCTGCTGTCTGGTTGCTTACTGGTTGCTTTCAAATTCTGGCTGATTCCTTGGCGGCTTTGTAGCTTTCTGGTTGCTTCCTGGTCGCTTCCTCGTCGCTTCCTGGCTGCTTCCTGAGGCCGCTTCCTGGTTGCTTTCTGTTTGCTTTCTGGTTGTTTCCTGGTTGCTTCTTGGCTGCTTTCTGGTTGATGTCTGGTTGCTCTCTGGTTGCTTTCTGGTTGCTTCCTGGCTGATTCCCTGACTGCCTCCTGGTTACTTTCTGGTTGCTTTCTGGTTGCTTTCTGGGTTGCTTTCTGGTTGCTTCCTGGTTTTGTTGGTTGCTTTATGGTTGCTTCCTGGCTGCCTCCGTGGCTGGTTCCTGGTTGCTTTTCTGGTTGCTTCCTGGTTGCTTCCTGGTTGACTCATGGTTGCTTTCTGTATGCTTCCTGGTTGCTTCCTGGTTACTTTCTGGTTGCTCTCGGGTTGCTTCCTCGTTTCTTCCTGGCTGTTTTCTGCTTGCTTCCTAATTGCTTTCTCGTTGCTTCCTGACTGCCTCCCTGGTTGCTTCTTGGTTGCTTTTCGGGTTGCTTTACGGTTGCTTTCTGGTTGCTTTCGTTTTTTTGGGTTTCTTCCTCGTTGCTTTCTAATTGCTTTCTGATTGCTTTCTGGTTGTTTCCTGGTTGCTTCTTGGCTGCTTTCCGGTTGCTGCTTGGTCGCTTTCTGGATGCCTCCTGGCTGCCTCCCTGGCTGGTTCCTGGTTGCATCCAGGTTGCTTTCTGGTTGCTTCTTGGTTGCTTCTTGGCTTCTATTTGGTTGCTTCCTCGTTGCTTCCTGGTTGCTTTTTGGCTGAATCTTGGTTGCTTGCCGATTGCTTTCTGGTTGCTTCCGGTCTGCTTTATGGTTGCTGTCAAGTTGCTTCTTGGTTGCTTTCTGGTTGCTTCTTGGTTGCGTTCTGGTAGTTTTCTGGTTGGTTTCTGGTTGCGTTCAGGTTGCTTCCTGGTTGCTTTCTGGTTGCTTTCTGGTTGCTTCCCGGTTGCTTCCTGGTTGCTTCTTGGTTGCTTCTTGGCTGCTCTATGGTTGCTTTCTGGTTGTTTCCTGGTTGCTTCTTGGCTGCGTTATGGTTACTTCTTGGTTGCTTTCTGGTTGCTTCCTGGCTGCCTCCCTGGCTGCTTCTTGGTTGCTTTCTAATTGCTTTTTGGATGCTTTCTGGTTGCTTTCTGGTGGCTTCTGGTCGCTTTCTGGTTGCTCTTTGGTTGCGTTGTGGTTGCTTCCTGGCTGCTCTGTTTGCTTTCTGGTTGCTTTTTTTATTGCGTTTTAGTGGTTGCTTCTAATTGCTTTTGGTTGGTTTACGGTTGCTTCCTGGCTGCTCTGTCTGCTTTGGTTGCTTTTTGATTGCGTTTTGGATGCTTTCTGGTTGCTTTTTTGCTTGCTTTCTGGTTGCTTTCCGGTTGCTTCCTGATTTCGTTCTGGTTGCTTTCTGGTTGTTTTCTGGATGCTTTGTGGTTGCTTTTTGCTTGCCGTCTGGTTGCCTTCTGTTTTTTGTTGGTTGCGTTCTGGTTGTTTTCCAGTTGCTTTCCGGTTGGTCGCTGCTCGCTGTTTTGTTGCTTTCTGGTTGCTTCCTGGTTGCGGTCTGGTTGCTTTCTGGTTACTTTCTTGTTTTCTTCCTGGTTGATTCCTTGTTGCTTCCTGGTTGCTCTCTGGTTGCTTCCTGGTTGCTTTCGGGTTGCTTTGTGGTTTCTTTCTGGTTGCGATCTGGTTGCTTTATGGTTGCTTTCTGGTTGCTTTCTGGTTCTTCGCTGGCGGAAGGGAGAGAGGGGTTAGAGAGCGAACATGCGGGGCAAAACAAATCCAGTGTTAAAAGGCACAAACCATTCCAGGGTCTAGAAGAGGAAATTCTTGGGTTCAAGATAATTTTGGGGTGTTCGGAGATGAGGGGGCTTCCGGGCTTAAGTCCTTTGTTCGACAAGGACCACAATGACCACCAGGACCATCATGACCTCAATGATCTCAAGGACCATCAGAACCATGATGACCAAGATGAATTGCCCCAAAGCCGCAGGGATATCTTTCACATATTTCCAATCAGTTTAAATGAAGTGAAACACACGATAGTTAGTAATACTAGGGGAGCAAGCACAACGTGCTAGCCTGGAAGGAACCTAATGCGATAACTATATTTTGAATTATTATTTGTCTCGTATTTGCCTCTGCAGTTTGTTGCTGCAGTGCCTCTGCGAGTGGTCTCCGCGGAGGTTTCCGCAGTTGGTTCTCCGATGTTTCGCAATGTTTCTGCGGGTATTTGCCAATCGGGGTCTTTTGTTTCTGCTGTGGTTCTGTGATGTTTGTGTGGGAGGGCAGAAAAGGCTGGCCAGACAGGCAGAAAAAACAGCATCTATAGGAAGATGTGTTTGCGGCAAATTTATGAAGTTCATGAACCGGCAAATTCTAACCTAACACACAGTACCGTTCACAGCAATTTGTGCTCAAGCGTGTTGTTACTATATTGATACACGTTTTTGTACAAGTGACTACGGCGATGATTCATGATCGGCCGTATTCTGCATGGCGTGCATTCCACACCAACAAGGGGAACAGCTCGTCTACGAGAGTTTTCCAGAACATCGACTTGGTGTGGCACAATCGGGTGCCTCTTGAAACACAAATCGAACGGATGCGAAATGGCCAGTCACCGATTGGGAAGGATGGTTATCCCGTCGAACTGCACCACATCAACCAACGATGCCACACTGATGGTGGTTCTCTGGTCGAGATCACACGAAGCATGCATCGTCTGTCTGATAGTTACCCTGGGTATGGCGTTCTTCACATGCCCGGGCAGCCCTCTACCATCGACCGTGGCAGCTTCGACGCATTTCGCAAGGAGTATTGGCAGCAGCGTGCGGCGCAGCTTCAAGTAAACAGTGTGGCCACGCGAATTCTCTCACACCTACAGCAGGCACCTGCCACTGGTTGTCAGAGACCAGTGCTTGGTGGTATTTCTTTACTGCCACGCCCTCGGTTCACGCCTCCATTTGAAATTGGTTCTGGGAGGCCTCATTATGATTGTTCTGAGGGTGTCCTGGCCTTTGATGCAAAGGGCCTAGGCAGAGTGTCATATCAGCTTGCCACGAAACTCACACACAGAGAAATGGTAGAACTGAGTGTCATTGCCCATGGGCCATTGCAGGGTCTTGAGATGGACATGAACATATTTCATGATGGTCATAGCACCTGTACTTGGGGTGGCACAGGAAGCGAAACAGGACTTGGAAGTAATGAGGCTCTTCATGCATACTTGGTCAGAGCTGAGTACGATCTTGCACGCATCGTTTGGGGATATGAGCCCTCGGGAGAGAATCGAGGCCAGCTGGTGCAGGAGAAGGACATGCCTTCAGGGTGGCCTAATCCATTCAAGATTCTCCAATATTGGGATGAAGGTGAGCGACGAGGGAGTCCCGAGTATTGGTCCAATTACAAGAGGGTGACGGGGATCCCAACTTTGATTTCTCCTGCAGCAGAAGAGGTTGAGGCCACCATTGCGGGTGGTAAACTGAGTTTTTGTGGTCCGTCACTCGATATTGTGTTAACAGGTCGTTACGTTGACCATGAGGGGTATGAGTTCTTCGATTATCAAGCTAAGCACCTCCAGCAGTACCAGTCCGTTTTGGAGCATTTTGCAGCGAATGAGGCTGCCTATCTGTGCAAATTCCCGTCTCTGGCACGGGTGGCAGAATATTCGCATGTTCTACAGGTGCTCCGCTGGACTGGGCAGTTGGAAGCAAGGTGCCCTCTTCAATTGCCAGTGTACTGGGATTATATGACCTGTGCGACAGCAAGTGCACCGGAATATCTTGCTCAGGAAAAGGCAGAATTCTTGGTCCAATGCGCTACGATGACTCAAGATAGCTTGCGCCAGATTCATTTGTTATGGAGTGCCGCAGCCATGATGGATGACCAAGCCAAAGCAGATATTCTTCAACTTGCTCTTGCAGGTAGCGAGTACAAGACTGAGGTGGATGCCGAAATGTTGCTGGCATTTCACGACTGCCAGGTTAATGGATTGGATGCGGAGCCAAAGCGTATGCTTCTCATGTCAGCGCGGCATGCTGCGATGGAGGCTGGTGCCTTTCTGTCGTTGCATAATGTATACGACCGCCTTGCAAGTCTCTATTCTTCCATGTCTATTAAAAATGTTGCAGAGGAGGTTGAGTACCTCCAGTCAGGTTTGAACATCCATTTCATGGATTTGACCAGCGCGCTGGAGAAGAAATTGTCAGCTGCTTTTACTTCTTGGCCCAGCAATGACGTCGAACGCATCTTGGATACTTTCTTGGTTGACGCTCAGAGTCACGCTCTTGCTGATCACGTCATCGCAGAGATGCTCCTCTCAGCTGTCTTAATGCACAACCCAAAATGTTTGAAGCAATGTTCAGAGAATGATCGCAAACGAAATAATTATAACGGCAAGCGACGCCGTCATTCGAGCATGGATGTAGACCCAATTGCTGCATTGGAGCGAGCCGCAGCGCACATTGAGGCCTCGCTTGCAAAGTATGTTGAGACATGTCCAGCCCCATATTCGCTTATTGCACGAGCAGCAGCTGAAGCGTCGTACATCTATAGAGCACTTAAGGTGTACACAGACATTGAGACAGCGAAAAATGTGCTTGATGCGGACGGCAGTAGCATTGACCTTCTCCTAAAGGTGTGCCATCTTCTGGACAGCTATGCTGGGCCTCTTCTTCGAGGTGTAGCGCACCCAGTGAACATTGCGATTAGGAAGCGTGTCGCAAAGCCTACTGCAAATGATAAGGATGCAGATGGGAACTCTATTGGGGCTATGCACCTTAGGATTGCTCAGGCTTTGGAGGCCCAGCTCCAAACATGGTCTGGTTACATGGGATCTTTCGACGGGGAGCTGTCGCTGCTGTACTTGAATGAACAAAGTGTTAAGCAGTGCTTTTATGTATATCGAAATGAACTGTATGACTATGTTTCCGCCTTGTGGCAACCCTCTCGGTGGCATATTGATGACAGAGGCGCCTTTGGAGCAGCCATTGGCGTGGCAGCTCTGGGGATATTAATGATGTTCCAGCAAGCTGGGAACCGCCGCTTTTAGGGTGAGCCTGCTTACGCTCAGTAGAGTGCAGGCATGCCAGGATGTTTGCAGTCAATCTCGATGTCTTGGCGTTCGAGGTTGGAGAGGTGCAGTCGACAGCAGACCGTCCTGCTTACAAAAAACATTCCTACCCCACGCTTGGACTTACCATTAGGGTTGGTGGAATGAAGCCGAAGAAAGCCAAGGGTCTTCGCCGTGTAAAAACTATTCTAGATATTCGCGCAATTCTTGAAAGGCTGGCATTTCATTCGTTGTAGTCAGAGTCAGTTTCGATTTTCGGCACTATTTACCGTGGAGCGCGGATCTGGGACCTTAGCCAGCTGGTGTTACACAATTAATTGTTAGCGCTTCGCGTCCCCGCCTGGCCCACGAGGGTATGAGGGATTGAGGGCTTGAGGTTGGGAGTCGTTTTTGTAATGATAGGCAAGAGCGGTAAGATAATCGCGGCGTGTTCGGAGGTTGCGGGGCGGGTCGGAAGATAGCCGCCCCAGCGACCCGAAGATGGCCCCGATATAGCTTCAAAAGGGCACCCGAAGGGTTTTAAGACAACCCAAGAGGGCCCATAATGCGGCCGAGCTGGCCCAACATGGTTCCAAAGTTGCCCTAGATGCCCCAGCGTCTGGCCATAATGGCCCCATGGTGTCGCCAAGACGGCCCAAGAGTGCACCGAGATATCCCCAAGAGGGCCCCTAGATGATTTTAGGAGGGCCAGGGGGGGCCCAAGATGGTCTCCCCCTTATTGGTTTCAGTATAGCCCCAAGGCCGGCGGGGTGGCAAGGAACCGATAATTTCGAATGTTTGGTTTGCGTTTTCGATGCCAGTTTCGGTGAGACTTCTTACGTTTTTTAAATGGATCAGGGATATTCCCAAATTGATACAATTTGATGAAAAGATGCTTGGGCGACTCGGTTTCAAGGTTACGGCAACTCGGCAATTATTTTTTCAGCTATTCTTTTGATTTTGCATTTTTTTTTGTTTTGTCGTTGTTTTCCGGTATGAATTTTGGCATCATTTCGAATCGCCAAATCTATATCAATCGTATTTTTTCTTACACGGGAGCGTTATTTTGCAAAAGCACGTTCTTTTGTTCAAGCTCGCTTGTAAGCGTTTTTTTTTGTTTTTTTTTTTGTTGTTGGTGTTTTTTTTTTTTTTTTTTTTTTTTCTTTTTTTTTTTTTTTTTTTTTTTTTTTTTTCTTTGTGTGTGTGTGTGGGGGTGGGGGGGTGGGGTGGGGGTGTTACATAGTTAGTGTGTTTTTCTCACATTGTTTGCTACTTGTGTCGTGAATCCATTTTCGTGCCATGTTGTTATCGTTTTATGATAGAAATTGGGTCCAGGAGGGCTGAACATGCAGTTTTCGAGGCAGCCCAACAACTATTTAGTTGTTGGCATTCAATATTCGATGTTTTTTTCATTCAACTTCATTGCTTTTTGGGGTCCCCTGGGGCGTTCTTGGAGTTTTTTTTGTTTATTTGTGTTGTACTGTTTGGCGTCTTGTGGCTCCAAGAGCCCCCGAAGGGGTTCCAGACTGTACTTTGACGTGTTTTATCAGCGTTTGGATGGATTTGCGAACGTTTTTTCTTGGATATCCTGGCTGATGTTTGTGATCGTGCACATCATCTCTAGTGTCGTCATCATGTTTCTACATATTTGGTGTGCTTTCTCGTGATTGTTTGCTACTTGTGATTTGAATTGATTTTCGTGCCATTTTGATATCGTTTTATGGAAACATGGGGCCAGGAGCGCCGAACATACGGTTTTCGATTATCTTTCTCTAACGTGCCCTTGGGCCCAAGGCCCGGCGCCACCGTCATCCACCGCCCACCGCCACTACCGCCACGATCGTGCTCATCATCTTTACTGCTGTCATCATCATTGTCATCATCATCATCGTCAGTATTATCGTCATCATCATTATCATCACCACCGTCATTGGCATCATCTGGCACCATCATTATCACAGTTATCATCATCTTCCTCTTCGTCTTCATCACCACCACCACCATCATCATCTTCCATCATTATGAGCGTTATTTTTCTGACATCGGTTGTTTCGGCATCGGCTTGAATTCTCAATATTTCTAAATATTTTTGGGGATGGGTTCGTGACCACTTTCTGTCATTTTTTTTTTTTTTTTTTTTTTTTTTTTTTTTTTTTTTTTTTTTTTTTTTTTTTTTTTTTTTTTTTTTTTTTTTTTTTTTTTTCTGGAAGTTTGGTACCATTTTTGCGGTCTATTGATGTCCGCGTGTTGGCTCGGAGGGGGGAAAACACGATTTCTCAGATATTCCGAATTTTAATCAAATTTGTGTGCCCTTTTTTTTTTTTTTTTTTTTTTTTTTTTTTTTTTTTTGTTATAGTATTCGTTGATTTTGGTGGGTTATTAGGGTGCCCTGGAAGGGGGGCAGCTCCTGACCCTTTTCTTTTGTTTTTGAAATGTTTTGGCGTTACGGGTCCCCAAAGGGATCCGACTGACATTTTTTTTTTTTTTTTTTTTTTTTTGGGGGGGGGGGGGGGGGGGCAATGTGTCTTGTTTCTCACCCCTTGGTGAAGGTTCAGCTTTTTTACTGTGCCCCGTCCTCCTCCTCTGCTCCTCCTCCTCCTCCTCCTCATCTTCATCATCATCATCATCCTCATCATCATCCTCATCATCATCCCCATCATCATCCTCACCCCATCCTCACCTCATCACACACATCCTCCATATCCTCCACCCTCCACCTTCCACCTTCCACCCTCAATCCTCCACCCTCCACCCTTCAGAAATCAATGGGAATACGCTCTACGCTGAAAACGCCCTCCCGCCTCGTGGCGGTACTGACGGCTGCGCGACGCAGTAAAGAAATGAATACGAATACGTTCTACGCTGAGAACGCCCTCCCGCCTCGTGGCGGCACTGACGGCCGCGCGCCGCAGTAAAGAAATCAGTGCAAACATGCTTCGCGCCGAGAACGCCCTCCCGCCTTGTGGCGGTGCTGACGGCCGCACGCCGTAGTAAAGAATTGAATGCAAATACGCTCTACGCTGAGAACGCCCTCGCGTCTCGTGGCGGTACTGACGGCCACGCGCCGCAGTAGAGAAATCAATGCAAATACGTTCTACGCCGAGAACGCCCTCCCGCCTCGTGGCGGTACTGACGGCCGCGCGCCGCAGTAGAGAAATTAATGCAAATACGCTCTACGCTGAAAACGCCCTCCCGCCTCGTGGCGGTACTGACGGCCGCGCGCCGCAGTAAAGAAATCAATGCACAGATTTACGTCAAGCATGATCATCCATCAATTTCATCAATCAATATCATGAAACATTATCATCCATCAATCTCATCACACATTATCATCAATCAATCTCATCCATCAATCTCATTAAACATTATCATCAAACATTTTCATCAACCAATATCGTCAATCAATGTCATCAATCAATGAAATCAGTCATTACCATCAATCAATCTCATCAGAAATGTTCATGGAACAATCTCATCATACATTATCATCAATCAATCTCAACCTCATCAAATATTATCATGATCAATCAATCTCATCAAACATTATCATCAACCGATCTCATCCAAGGTACTCCGGCAAGGTATTCCGACAATGTATTCCGAAGAGGTATGGCATTCCGACAACGTATTTCGACTAGCTGTTCAATTCGATAACCAAACATGTTCATTAAGCAATATCACCAGTCAGTACCATCGAACAATCTCATCAATCAATCTCATTGGGGTGAGGGTACTCCGAAGTTTTTTTTTTTTTTTTTTTTTTTTTTTTTTTTTTTTTTTTTTTTTTTTTTTTTTTTTTATATATTATATAATATATATATAATATATATATATATATATATATATTATTATTCTTACTATTATCTACAAATTTGTTTCCAAGTTTTGGTTCGGGGAAAACGCCCCGCTCCGCACATCTCGCCGTCGCAGGTTGGTTGTATGGATGCTTGGCTGACTGGAGGATAGGATGGAATAAGTGATTGGGGTGACTGGGAGTTTGATTTGTTTTAGTTATCCATCCTGGAAGCGGCTGGGAGGCTGCTGGTGTACCAGCACATCGTAGGACGCAGCGGGGAAGCTGCTGGCTTGTGCTTGGTAGAGTTTACTAATTCTCGAAGCAGTTCGGAACCTGCTGATTAAAGATCACTCATTCATCCTCGAATCAACTGGGATGCTGCTTGTAGATTAGTGTACAGTAGGAAGCAGCTGGGAATATGCTACTGGAATTCCGAAAGCAGCTGGGAAAGCTGCAGATTAACGGTCATTTCGAAACGTTCGAAGCAGCTGGGAAGTTGCTGGTGGATTGACGACGGTAGGAAGCAATTGGGAAGCTAGTATTATATTTATGAGGCGGAACAAGGGGGGCATTCCTCCGTGGCCCCAAGGAGGGCCCAAGAGGGCCCCAAGGGGACCCGAGAGGGCCCCAAGATGGCCCCGAGATAGCCCAAGATGACGCCACGATGGCCCAGCAAAGAGCAAGACATGCGGAATAGAGATAAAAAAACACCCAACCTTCAACAACCTTACGAAAATCTATATTTTTGAAAGGTTCGGGGCCTTCGGAGGGTGTCCAAATGAGGCCAATACGGTTCGAGACGGGCTAAGCTGAGCTACGATGAGCTATATGGGCATAAAATGGGCCAATATGGAGAAGATCAGCGACAAGATGCGGCAAGATGGCGCCAATATGCGATAAATGGAAGCCACGAGGCCCCCGATATGGCCCCAAGAGAGCCCAAGATGGCCCAAGATGGTCCCAGGAGGGCGCCGAGAGAACCCAAGATGACGCCAAGATTGCCCGGCATAGAGCAAGACATGTGGAATAGAGATTAACAGCACCCAACATAATTATCCCGGCAAAGCAACCTAACAGCGATGTGTAGAAGCATATCTGAAAGCATTCCCGTTAAGATTCAGATGAAAATCCAGTTGTCGAATTCTGCTGTTCTCGCAGTCGTAGTCGCATTCGCGATGACAGTCGCAGCGGCAACGGCAGTCGCAGTCACAGCCTCAGCCTCAGCCTGCCTCCTCCTCCTCCTCCTCCTCTTTCCCTGTTCCTCCTCCTCCTCCTCCTCCTCCTCCTCCTCCTCTTCCTCCTGCTCGTCCTCGTTCTCGTCCTCCTCGTCTTGCTCGTCCTCCTCCTCCTGGTGCTCTCTCCTCCTCCTCCTCCTCCTCCTCCTCCTCCTCCTCCTCCTCCTCCTCCTCCTGGTGGTCCTCGTTCTCCTCCTCCTGGTGCTCTCCCCCCCCCTCCTCCTCCTCGTCCTCCTCCTCCTCCTCCTCCTCGTCCTCCTCCTCCTCTTCCTCCTCCTCCTCCTCCTCCTCCTGGTAGTCCTCCCCCTCCCCTCCTCCTCCCTCCTCCTCTTCCTGGTCGTCCTCGTTCTCGTCCTCCTCGTCTTGCTCGTCCTCCTCCTCCTGGTGTTCTCTCCTCCTCCTCCTCCTCCTCCTCCTCCTCCTCCTCCTCCTCCTCCTGGTGGTCCTCGTTCTCCTCCTCCTGGTACTCTCCCCCCCCTCCTCCTCCTCCTCCTCCTCGTCCTCGTCCTCCTCCTCCTCCTCCTCCTCTTCCTCCTCCTCCTCCTCCTCCTCCTCCTCCTCCTCCTCCTCCTCCTCCTGGTACTCCTCCCCCTCCCCTCCTCCTCTTCCTCCTCTTCCTGGTCGTCCTCCTCCTCCTGGTCGTCCTCCTCCTCCTGCTCGTCCTCCTCCTCCTCCTGCTCGTCCTTCTTCTCCTGCTCCTCCTGCTCCTCGTCCTGCTCCTGCTCGTCCTCGTCCTCCTGGTCTTGCTCGTCCTCCTCCTCGTCGTGCTCTTGCCCCTGCTGAAAATGTGGCCCAGGAATGGGAGTTCTGGGAAGTCGAAGAGCACGAAGTTGCCTACAGTTGGCTACGGGCATTCAAAATGTGGCCCGGGAATGGAGTTCTGGGAACTCGAAGAGCACGAAGTGGCCTACAGTTGGCTCCGGGCATTCAAAATGTGGCCCGGGAATGGAGTTCTGGGAACTCGAAGAGCACGAAGTGGCCTACAGTTGGCTCCGGGCATTCAAAATGTGGCCCGGGAATGGAGTTCTGGGAAGTCGAAGAGCACGAAGTGGCCTACAGTTGGCTCCGGGCATCCAAAATGTGGCCCGGGAATGGAGTTCTGGGAACTCGAAGAGCACGAAGTGTGTGACTGTTGCATCCGGTCCTCCAGAATGTGGCCCGGGAATGGCGTTCTGGGATCTCGAAGAGCACGAAGTGTGTGACTGTTGCATCCGGGTATTCAGAATGTGGCCTGGGAATGGAGTTCTGGGAAGTCGAAGAGCACGAAGTGTGTGACTGTTGGTGAAAAACGAGCCCGGCACCCTGCCGCCCGGCAACTCCCCAACACCTGCCCGGACCCCCCTGTGGAGTGATCTGTGAGCTCTTTTGAGTCAACTAGAAACCTATCAGTCTTCGCTGTTAGGTAAAAAACCATCAAACACATCATGCAAATTAATGTTTTTGACGGATTCAGGGCCACCAGAGGAGATCCAAATGAGGCCAAGACGGCTCCGAGACGGGTTAAGTTGGGCTAAGATGAGCTAGCTTCGGCTGAGGTGGGCAAAAGATGGGGCAAGATAGACGAGATAAGCGACAGGAAGGCGGCAGGATGGCGCCAATGTACAAAAAGTGAAGACCAACATGGCCCCAAGATGGCCCCACTATTGCCCAACATGGCCCCAATATGGCCCCAAGAGGGCCCCAAGAGGGCCCGAGATGACGCCAAGATGGCCCAACATAGAGCAAGGTATGCGAAATTGATATTAAGAGGGCCCAACGTCAAAAGCCTTCAAACACCTGAGGAACATCTATGTTTTTGAAAGGTTCAGGGTCGTCGGATGGGGGTCCAAATGTGGCCAAGACGGCTCCGAGACGGGTCCAAGACGGGTTGAGTTGGGCTAAGATGAATTAACTTCGGTTAAGATGGGCATAAGGTGGGCCAATATGGGCAAGATAAGCGACAGGATGCGGTTCGCAGATGGCGCCAAAATGCAAAAAATGAGGGATGTCTCGAGCGTTTTAGGCCCCTCTGGGAGGGGGGGCCTTCAGCGGGCCGCCAACAGTTTTTTGAGCCGAGGGGCCAGGGAGTCTCCCCCAATGTGCCAGGCGAACCTACCCTCCTGCCCAAAGGGGCCCAGGCCTCTAAAAAATGATTGAAACAATCATGACCTTTCTAGACTAGACTTTCATATACTTTTGACGTCATTTATTTTTGGATTTCATTTTTTTTTGATATTTTGTAGATTTTTATGTATTTTTTGATCGAAATTCAAATGAAAATCTTAGAAAATATGATGAAATAAGTGTGATTTTCGATGGCTTTTAAGTATCATTTTCCCTTGCATAAATCGAATTTTAGATCAAGGTAGGCAAGAAGCAAAGTTCTGAGAACCATCAGAACACATTATGTTTTACGATACGGATTGAGGGTCAGGACATTTTGAGATTCAAAAAAAGTTGTTGTCGTGCATCCTGACGCACGTGAGATTTTTTTCATGGAAGTCGTGTCCCAAAAAAATGTTAAATTTCTGTCAAATTTTGTGAAAAACTTGGGCCAGAATGGAAAGACCCCACAAATTCGAAATACGACCAACAAATAGTGATTTGTTGATACCACAGTGAAAGCAACATTGATAAAAATGCGTTACGAAATCATACCTAAAAGCGATATGCGTTTTTTTCATTAAATTTTATGCATTTGGGACTCATTTTGGGGTACCCAAATGAGCTCCATTTTACTGGTAGCACCTGGTATTTTTCCTTTAGGGCGTCCAAGGGGGTCCCAGGAGGCTCCCCAGGCAGCCCCAAGGTGCGAAAAGTGAGTCAACATGACTTTCAAATTGACGTTTTTCGAGCCAAAATTGAAAACATGTGTCCAACACGTAGCATAAAAAAGCAAGAAACAAACAACACAAACACGCAAACAACAGACAAGAAAATTTTGAAAAAAACTGAATTGCAATTTTCGAAGTGTGAATTGCAATCTCAATCAAGCTTGACATGCAACAAGGCACTACCCAACATAACACTATTAAAAGACTGGGGGGAGTTTTCCAAGGCAGGGGTAGGGGAGGGGCTAAACCCCTCCCCTGGTACAGGGGAAAATTGGTGTTTAGAGCTACTTTGCCAACTCTCTACACGCTCTAGGCTCAAGGCCTCGGCGGACTTTGCTAATGAGTTTTGAAATTCTGGGCAGCAGATCTCACTAATTCTTCGGGCGGAGTCTCATCTTTACGGTAGCCTCTCTGGATGTGCTTTTGACAATCTCTGTTGATGATGCATGAACGATTGTAACAATTGTAAATTTGGGATTTTCTTCATATGCTCAAAATTTGTTTACGCTTCGCGCATGCCGCGGGGGCCGATTGGAGGTCAGGGGTGGCCCGAAGAGCATCAAGTTGAGCCCAAAATGGCTTGTGCTGGCTCCAAGAGGGCTGCAAGGAGGCCCCGTAAAGGTTTGAGGTGCAACCAAAATTCGGAAAACGACACGGCACAAGGGGCACGCTTTTGTGCCTAGCTTTTTCGGGCGCCTGCACGAACCCAAGTTGAGCCCCAAATGGCGATGTTTGATACATCTTGACTTGGTCTTGGGTGCGTCGGAGGCGTTTTGACGCCATCTTCAGACGTCTTGGGGGCATCTTAGAGACATCTTGGAGCCGCGTCGGGAGGTCTTGGGGATCTGGAGAGTTCTGGGGGTGTTTGAAAGCATTCTAGGATTTCTTTGGTCCCGGAGCGTCCCAAGACGAGCTTTTGAGGCGGTCTTCGCGCCGAAAGCGGTTCAGGAGCATCCCAGAGCGATGTTCATGCGATTTAGCTTTTTTTTGTTCAGCAAGGCACGCGCGTTCTCTGAAGGGAAACAAAGTTCGCAAGCACGTGGGGATCACCAGCAACAACCTAGGTTTTTGGCCGATGTGTTTGAGGGTTCTCGATTTTATACAAATCTTAATAAGATATCACAGATACAGTTTTAATGGTAAATTTGGGGAAGGTTTCGGACGGAATTTCATGAACGCAAATGTGAAAAACCAGCCCGGAGAGCATTGGAACACCAAGCGACCCGCCGGAATGGGCAGGATTTGCTGGATCATCTGCGCAAGTGGCAAATTTGGGCCGAATGGGTGTAGTGCACTAATTGGCCCGCCAGCAGTAACGCGAGCCAGGCCCTCGGGGAGGGTAGGGAAGGGGTTTAACTTCTGATAGGAATCTAGAACTGACCTGAACTCTACACACCCTGAGGCCCAAAGGCCTTCGGCGGATCTTGAACAATTGGAAAGCTGTGGTCATCCTAGTCGTATCCAGCATATCTTGGCATTGATTTCTATTGATTTATTACCCCTAAAGGATGTCTGGAGTTCGAGTTATGACGATTTGCAATTCAATTTTCGATGGTGACGAACAATTGAAGTTGAAGCATAGTTTTGTTTACGCTCTGCATTACTCGAGTCATAATAAGTGTTTTGGGGTTTGTTTCTGTTTGAAAACCATAAGACAGCACATTCGCACGCAGGCGCTATGCCCAAAAGTGCGAATGTGCAGAGTCCCGCGCGATGCGCGCCGGCACGAGGCCCGACCCCCTTGCAACTCAGGCTGCACGGCTAGGACTGAAGTGCTTCTCACGCCCCCACCACCACCATTGCGTCAACCCACGCCCCCAAAAGTGCTTCTCACGCTCGCCCCCATCACCATTGCGTCAACCCCCCCCCCCAAAAGTGCTTCTCACTCCCCCCCCACCACCATTGCGTCAACTCACCCTCCCAAAAGTGCTTCTCAAGCCCCCCCACCACCATTGCGTCAACCCACCCCCCCAAAAGTGCTTCTCACGCCCCCCCCCCCCCCCCCCCCGCCGCCATTGCGTCAACCCAACCCCCCAAAAGTGCTTCTCACGCCCCCCCCCACCACCATTGCGTCAACCACCCCCAAAGTGCTTCTCCACGCTCCCCCCCCCGCCACCGTTGCATCAACCCACCCCCCCAAAAGTGCTTCTCACGACCCCCCGCAACCATGCGTCAACCTGCCCCGCAAAAGTGCTTCCCCCCCCCCCCCACCACCATTGCGTTAACCCCCCCCAAAACGGCTTCTCACGCCCCCCCGCCACCCCCCACGCCGCCATTGCGTCAAACCGCCCCCCCCAAAACTGCTTCTCAAGCCCCCCACCGCCATTGCGTCAACCCACCCCCCAAAAGTGCTTCTCGCGCCCCCCCCACCACCGTTGCGTCAACCCACCCCCTCAACCCACCCCCCAAATGCTTCTCACGCCCCCCCGCAACCATTGCGTCAACCCACCCCCCCAAAAGTGCTTCTCACAGCCCCCCCACCGCCATGGCGTCAACCCCCCCCCAAAAGTGCTTCTCACGCCCCCCCGCAAAATTGCGTCAACCCCGCCCTTCTCCCCCCCCCCCATTGCGTCAACACCACCCCCCAAAAGTTTCGCGCCCCCCCACCACCATTGCGTCAACCCACCCCAAAAAGTGCTTCTCCCGCCCCTTCCACCACCGTCCACCAAAGTGCTTCTCACGCCCCGCCATTGCGTCAACCCACCCAAATGTGCTTCTCGAACTCGCGCCCCCCCCCCCCCCCACCGCCATTGCGTCAACCCACCACCCCAAAAGTGCTTCTCACGCCCCCCGCCACCATTGCGTCAACCCACCCCCGCAAAAGTGCTTCTCACGCCCCCCCCACCACCAGTGCTGCGTCAAAAGTGCTTTTCATGTCGCCATTGCGTCACCAAAATGTAGAAAAAGTGCATTTCACGGTTCAACGTTTGGTGGTTTGGTTTGGTTTGGTGGTTTGGTTTGGTTGCTGTCACATGTCATTTCCAAATCCCGCGCTTCGCGCGGGAATCATCTCCAGCAGATGTTTGGAATCCGAGTTGTAAGGATTAATTTTTGAGGTTTGAACATGATGATCAAGCTGTCGGACATTTTGCATTTTAAAAGAGTGCGGAGCACCGTGTACCTTCTGTGCAGACAGACGCGGAGTTTCAAGTTGATGAAACAAGTCGCAATCCTTATTGAAAAAAGTTTTGACTCAATTCGCAATGGAATCCAATGTCAATTATAGAGACCGCTTGGCGGAACACCGCCAAACCCCTTGAAGTTGAATCGATGCCTTGATTGACAGATTCTCGTCTTCAGCGCCTGTGGTCAAACACATCTTTGTCATCTGGTGCCGACGTGGCATTGCTTTCCCAACTTTGTTGGGCAAGGTATGATTGCAGAACGTTCTGCCCATCTTTGATGGTCAAAGCATTAGATGTTTGGTTTGTCTGTGGTGTAATGGTTGCAACTATTTTGACGAACTTGGAAGATGCACACAAGAAGGTTAGTGTGGCAACGCAGGGCTTGACACCTCCAGGAGTTTTTTCCCACCTCCAGGTTCGAGGTTTCTATCGCGGTGGCCTACGTTTTTTGTTTATCCTTATCCTCTCCGCCCTCCTTCCTTAATTCTCTTCCTCTTCAATTATCTCCTTGTGTTGTCCTCTTCAGCCGCTTTCTTTACTCTGCCTCCTTAAATCTCTGTTCCAGCCTTCCTTGTCTTTCTTCCTCTTCCTTTTGATCATGCCCCCTTCCTCTGACTCTTTCGCTTCAGTCGTCCTTTTCAGTACTCCTCTTCGCGCTTCTCCCTTAGTCCGCCTCTCCAGCCGTCCTCTTCGTCTGTCTCCTGTTCCGCTCGCTTCTCTTCTTTTCCCTCTTCCTTAGTGCTCATCTGCGGTCTTGCTTTTTCTTCCATCCTCCTCGTCTGCCCCCACCCCCTTTATACCTTCTTTGGTTGTTCTCTTCGTCATCCTCTTCTTCCTTCTCCCTTTCCGTCCCGGATGGCCATCCTCCTACCCGTCAGTGTCGCACCGCCCGGTTCCTTATAGTATGGCAGTCATCCTCATCCAATAGTGCTCCTTCTCCCGCCCCTTTGTTGCTGGCTTGCTTCTTCCAGGGGCTGCCCGCTTAACCCAACCCCTGCTCCACGTTCTCAAAGGCAGGCAGCAATAGCAGCAGCAACGCACATTCTTGCTCAAGGTGGCATTCGCTTTGTTTTCATGTTTCTGGTGATATCGAGCAAGTGCCTTGCATGAGTTTCGCAGGATGTGGTCACGCAGTCTTGTTGCGCAGCGATGGTCAAGCGGTGGCTTTTGGAATTAATTCCATAGGTCAGTGCAACATTCCAGCTCTGGACGGTGGGGTCACATATTCACAAGCTTCTGCTGGTGGAAATGGTCACGCTGTCTTGCTGTGGAGTGACGGTTGTGCAGTGGCTTGCGGAGGCAATGGGTGCGGTCAGTGTAACATTCCAGACTTAGAGGATGGAGTAACATATTCGCAAGTGTCTGCTGGAGGTATCCACGCCGCCTTACTGCGGAGCGATGGTCATGTCGTATGTTGCGGAGATAATCGCGATGGTCGGTGCAACATTCCAGCTCTGGACGGTGGGGTCACATAATCACAAGTTTCCGCTGGATCAGGTTGCGCAGTCTTGCTGCGGAGTGACGGTCGCGCAGTGGCTTGCGGAAGCTTGTCGAAGCAGTGCAACATTCCAGACTTGGAGGATGGAGTAAAATATTCGCAAGTGTCTGCTGGATACAACCATACAGTTCTTTTGCAGAGTGATGGTCGTGTGGTGGCTTGCGGAGATAATCGTGATGGTCAGTGCAACATTCCGGACTTGGAGGAGGAAGTACACTATTCCCAGGCATCTGCTGGCGGATCCCATACAGTCTTGCTGCAGAGTGGTGGTCGTGCAGTGGCGTGCGGATCAAATTTTTATGGTCAGTGCAACATTCCAGGCTTGGCGGATGGATTCACGTATTTGCAAGTGTCCGCTGGTTTTACCCACACTATCCTACTGCGTAGTGATGGTCGTGCAGTGGCTTGCGGACACAATGGATCTGGCCAGTGTAACATTCCAAGCCTGCGTACTTGGGCCGAGACTTTGATGTTTTCTCCGTCAGGTGCTCGATCGTATGTTATGGATGGTTTTCTGGCTAGTTGCTGTAAGCCCTCGCGCATTGTCCAATTATTTTGTAAGCGTGCTGGGGATCAACGCATATGTATTGTGGGCGTTGGTTTGAATGGCGAACCGTTGTTCACGAAGATCCTTCATGAGGACGATTTGGTTTCCCTGATGCGAGGCATGGTAGCTGTAGAGTTGGCGGTCATTGCAGAGAGTTTACAGTTCGTGTTACCAGATGGAAGTAACTTGGAATCAGTAGTGGGCTTAATGCGGGTGAAGCAGTTGATAGAACGCTGTGAGCCTGAAGATTCCGGCGTTTTCGGTGACTGATCTCGGCGATTGATCTGTCTAGTTTGGCCACGCTATTCGCACAATTCAGTTGCCGTCTCCTCACGGTTAATTGCAAGGATGCATCATGGTCCCAGGTGGTTACAACGCTTCATGATGATTTGAGGGTGGATGGGCCGAACCTGCAGCTCCTTTTAACCGTATGCTGTGATTGATCAATTCGTGTCCATATTGTTCCTTAATCGATTGAAAATCGAACCCACATCCAGCCCACCTTGAAGTATCTTGGTGCTAACATTATAATGCGGGGGAACGTGAGATTCTGGGAGATAGAGAATTCCACCAAAACGCTCCGAAAACGCGTTTTCTAGAAATATCGTATATCGTGTTAAACGATAAAAAACATTCCCACTACGTTTCACACATCCTATAAACACATTCGAAGAAACACTCCCAAAACGTGTTTCTAGCAATATAACATATCCTATAGAAGCGTAAAAAAAACACCCAAAACGCGTTTTTAGCAATATAACATATCATATAAAAACCGATAAAACACAAACAAAACACAGATGTTTGGAGGGTGGATAATAACCGGAAGTAGGGATTATCCTGTCTTAATCGATCTCCAAGAGAGGGGGGGGCAGCAGCAGCAGCACCAGCAGCATCAGAGAGAGAGAGAGAGAGAGAGAGCAGCAGCCGCAGCATCCACAGCAGCAGCAGCAAATAACAACAGCATGACAATGATAATGGTGATGATGACGATCACGACGAGGATGATGATGATGATGATAGTGATGATGCGATGGATGTTGTTGATGACGATGAGAAATGATAAGTAATGAATAACACTGATTGACGACGACTACGACGACGAATGGTTATGATGATCATTACCATGGCGATGCTCATGATGATGGACACGATGGTTATAAATATGAACATGGTGATAATGGAGATGATGATAATGAATATGAAGATGGTAATGATGACGATGCCAATTCTGATCTGGTAGTCGGTAATGGCGACGATGGTGGTGGTGATGTAGGCGTAGATGAGGATGATGAAAACGATGGTGGAGATGATGCTGACGAGTATGATGATGATCATGATGCCCCCACGGATGGCCGTGATACCACCCTCCTGGCCTCTCCCGTGGGAGGCCCCAATGCTTTGCCTGCTAGTATTTCGTGATCATGATGCTCTTACAAGTGACATGCCAACTTCCGCAAAGGTGATCCTTACCGAAGGAAAGCCCACGAATCCCTCGACATTGGACCCCACGGATGGCATCCTGGCCTCTTCCTTGGGAAGCCCAGATGCTTTGCCTGTTAGTATTTGGTGATCATGATGCTCATCATATTAGAATTTGCTGACGCGATGCCGCCGGTTGCCCTCAGGTGTTCTCAACAGCTCTGGTATTAGCCAGCGATCCATGTGTCTGGCCAAACATGCTTATGGGACGTACAAGCAGAACATGGCAGAAACATTCGGGAAATCTCATGCTGGCGCGATCGGTTGGTTGTGATTATGCTTGTCAGCGTGCACGGAAATTTAAAAACATGCCGGTACGTCGTCCTTGCCAAATCCACAGACAGCGGCGCAAATGCCCATGCTGTGTTGGCAAGGCAACGGAGCGGCATTTGGGCGAGTTCAACTCGCAGGCCTTTGCCAACACAGCATGGGCATTTGCGACGGTGGGCTTGTTGGATGCGCCGCTGTTTCGGATGTTGGCGAGGAAGGAGCGGCATGTGAGCGAGTTCAAGTCGCAGGTCCTAGCCAGCATCCTAACAAACGGCGCATCCAATATTCTACAAATGTCCATGCCGTGCTGGCAAGGATTTGCAAGTTGAACTTGCCCAAATGCCGCTCCGTTGTCCTCGCCGGCATATCAAGCCCCAAGCAGCAACACCAGCAGCAGCAACATATAATATATCAGGAACAGTAGCAACAGCAACAGCAACAGCAACAACAACAGCAGCAGCCAGGGCAACAACAACAACAATACCAACAAGCACAACAACAGACAAAGAGTTCCATCCCCACCAAACGCGCCCCACCCACGCTCCCCACCCCACCCCCGCGCGCAAAACGCTATCGCCAACGCGACAAAGCGCTCAAACAAACGCTCCCGCAAAAACGTTACCGCGGGAAAGCGCTCAGAAAACGCTCCCACCAAAACGCTACCGCCGGAAAACGATCAGAACACGTTCTGGAAACGCTCCCAGACCACCAAAAACGCTCAGACAACGCTCCCACCAAAACGCTACAGCGGGAAAACGCTCAGAAAACGATCCCACTAAAATGCTATTGCGGGAAAACGCTCAGAAAACGCTCCCGCGAAAACGTTCAGAAAACGCTACCGGGGGGAAACGCTCAGAAAACGCTCCCGCTAAAACGTTACCGCAGGAAAACGCTCAGACAACGCTCCCGCTAAAACGCTACCGCGGGGAAACGCTCAGACAACGCTCCCGCGAAAACGATCAGAAAACGCTACCGCGGGAAAACGCTCAGAAAATGCTCCCGCTAAAACGTTACCGTGTGAAAACGCTCAGAAAACGCTCCTACTAAAACGTTACTGCGGGAAAACGCTCAGAAAACGCTCCCGCGAAAACGCTCAGAAAACGTTACCGTGGGAAAACGTTCAGAAAACGCGCCCGCTAAAACGTTACCGCCGGGAAACATTCAGAAAACGCTCCCGCGAAAACGCTACCGCGGGAAAGCGCTCAGAAAACGTTCTGGAAACGCTCCCAGACCATCACAAACACGCAGAAAACGTTCAGAAACCGCTTCCACAAAAAAGCTACCGCGGGAAAACGCTCAGAAAACGTTCCCACTAAAACGCTACTGCGGGAAAACGCTCAGAAAACGCTCCCGCGAAAACGCTCAGAAAACGTTACCGTGTGAAAACGCTCAGAACACGCTCCCGCTAAAACGCTACCGCGGGGAAAACGCTCAGAAAACGCTCCCACGAAAACGTTACTGCGGGAAAACGCTCAGGAAACGTTCCGCCAAAACTTTCAGAAAACGCGACCGTGGGCAAACGCTCAATCAAACGCTATTGCGAAACGCGAGCCGCGACGAAACGCTCGACGTGAGCGTTTCAGACGTTCCCGCAATGCGCAAACGGTCGGAGTGAGCGTTTCAAACGCTCCCGCGATGCGCAAAACGCTCGGCAAACGCTCCCGCGCTCGTGTCAAAACGCTTGGCGTGAGCGCTTCAAACTTTAACGCGCGCGCGCGTGTGGCGCACACGCTCGGCGTGAGCGTTGCAAGCCCGCGCTCGCTGCGCAGACCCACACTGGCCCGGACTCCAGGCGCGGTGCGGTCCCAAGCACTAGGCCCTAGGCCCTAAGCCCGAAGCCATTGGCTGCGCAGATATTGGCCCCAGCGCCAATCTCCAGGATTGCTGCTCGGCGCCAATCTCTGGCATTGTTCCCCAAGGCCAATCTCCGGGGATGCTCCCCGGCGCCGCTCTTTTGGGGGGCCCCCAGCGGCCCCAGCGCTAATCTCCGGGAGTGCTCCCCAGGGCCAATCTCCGGGAGTGGTCCCCGGCGCAAATCTCCGGGATTGCTCCCAAGCGCCAATCTCCGGGATTGCTTCCTTGGGGCAATCTCCGGCATTGCTTCCGAGCTTTTTGGGCGCCCACTGGCCTCAGCGCCAATCTCCGGATTGCTCACCAATGCCAATCTCTGGGACTGGTCCCCAAGGCCAATTTCCGGGAGTGGTTTCCAGCGCCAATCTCTGGGATTGCTCACCAGCGCCAATCTCTAGGATTGCTCCCCAGGGCCAATCTCCGGGAGTGGTCCCCATCGCCAATCTCCGGGATTGCTCCCGCGGCGCCAATCTTTTCGGGTGCCCCCAGCGGCCCCAACGCCAATCTCCGGGATTGCTCACCAACGCCAATCTCTGGCATTGTTCCCCAGCGCCAATTTCCGGGAGGGTTTCACACGCGCACTCGTTGCGCGGACCCACACCGGCCCGGACTCCAGACGCGGCACGGTCCCAAGGCCTAGGCCCTTGACCCTAAGCCCCAAGCCATGAGTTGCGCAGAGATTGGTCTGCTCCCCGGCGCCACTCTTTTGGGGTGCCAATCTGTGGCCCCAGCGCCAATCTCCGGGACCAGCGCCAATCTCCGGGATTGGCCCCGAGGGCCAATCTCCGGGATTGTTCACCAGCGCCAGTCTCCGGGATTGCTCCCCAGCGCCAATCTCCGGGATTGCTCCCCAGCGCCAATCTTTTGGGGTGCCCCCAGCGGCCCTAGCACCTATCTCCGGGATTGCTTGCAATCGCCAATCTCTGGGATTGCGCTCCAGGGTCAATCTCCTGGTGTGGTCCCCAGCGCCAATCTCCGGGACTGCTCCAGGGCGCCAATCTTTTGGGATGCCCCCAGCGGCCCCAGCGCCAATCTCCGGCCAATCTCTGGGATTGCTCCCCAGGGCTAATCTCTGGGAGTGATCCACAGCGCCAATCTCCAGGATTGCTCCCCGGCGCCAATCTTTTGGCGTGCCCCCAGCGGCCCCAGCGCCCACAGGGATTTCTTGGGGAGATCGTGTTTATCATCATCATTGTCATCATCGCCACCATCATCATCGTCATCATCATTACCATCATCATCACCATCACAATCACCATCATGCGGTCTCTTCCCCAGTGGCATTGGGAATGCTTGCGCAAGGGAAGGTGCCGCGTGACGCCAGGGATTTCTTGGGGAAATCGTCCTGGGCCTTGCAACAAAAAGGCTTTGCTTTGATCGTTCTCAAAACGTTTTAGAACGTTTAAAGATGGTGTTAAAACTTGGCCGAAACATAGTTTCTGAAGCGTTTTTAAAGCGTTTTTAGATGTTACTAAAACTTGGCCGGAACACCGTTTCTGAAGCGTTTTTAAAGCGTTTTAAGATGGTGCTAGATTTTTGCCAAAACACCATTTCTGGAGCGTTGTCCTGGACGAGGAGCTTTCCTAGAGTCTCACCAATAATGCGCATTATAATGCTAACATTGTTTCAAAAATTGAGACAAAACCGTTTGTCAAGCTCAAGAGGTTCCCAGGGAGTGTTTCAGAGTTCAGACCCCTGCGACATGTTCCCAGGGCCACCTTACGAGCATGAGATCTTCGTCAATGTCGGGTCAAGCGGAGTCCCCATCACCATCTCTGACGTGTCACGCGCACTGATGTCTATCCCGCATGATGCATGGCAGCGCGGAAGAAGCTATTATTGGGAAGGCGTCGTCCTGAGTCCTGATAGGAGGCGCGCGCACATCCGTTGGGGCTCCTAGCTCTCAGAAGCTAGTCTCTGCAACTGCAAGGCACCCCTGCATCGTCGGAGTTTGGATACATGTTGCACAGTTGATATGAAAAAGGTTGCTTTTCAGCGGAAGCTGCTGACAGATTCTGACAGATTCAGAGAGCAGCAGCCCACAAAAATAAAGGTAGGCAGACACAGTACGGCGCCTGATGCAGCGCTGCGTAGATTGCGCGCATGAGGATGTGCGTCGAAAAAAAGGGATCTAGTTTTATGCATGCAGTTACTGCCAGCCCCCATGCCCGCGGAGCTCCCCTGCAGCACGCGTCAGATCTGCGAGGCTTGCATAGCACCGCGCACGGCGCGTAGTTTTCCTGGTACATTCACAGCGTTCACTCTAAGCTCAGAGAAGTCACCTTTTGCTCCCGTCTTCTCCCTTCTGCGCTTCTACACCAAGCCATGCCGCCCAAAAGCAAGCAGGCAGCTCGCCGCGCCAAAGCGAAAGCGAAAAGCGCGGCCGAGACAACGGAATGGACACCCTTCACCGAATTCGACAACAGACCAGAACCGGATGCTTAAGCCGTTAGGTCCGCAATGGCATTCTTCGAAGCGATGCCCAAGGGTTCCGCCAAATGCGTCCTACGCGAATGGGCTTCGCTCTTCCACGAGGTGGGCTGCTACACGCGAGTCAAGAGCCTCGTCGGCGCCGTGGCCAATATGGAGGTCTTATCGCATCCGCCCTCCGCTGCTCACGACCACTTTCTCTTACCGCAGGGTGAGGCTCGCAAAACCTTTCGTATGATGCCAGATGGCAAGTGCAAGACGTTCGTGAGAGAGTACGCAGAGCAGTTGCAGCGTGGTGGGCGGCACGTCGAAGACGGTATGAAGGCAGCGCAGATGCAATCGCTCGAGGATTTCCCAGAGACCTCGGTTATCATACGCGGCCTGCAGGATCGACCGTGGGACGCCAATGACATCGCCCTCGCGCTGCGCAGCGCCGAGGTGGCTGTGCAACTCCGTCAGGCATTGACCAACGCTGTCCATGGCGATGAGCAGCGCCCGACCAGCACTGTAGAAAAGGACGCAGGTAAGGGCTTCACAGCTTTCCATGGAGCTTGACATAGCCTGGGAGACTGAGCCTTCATGTAAGTAGAGCGCTGGCTCACGGTGGTCTAGGGACTCTGACCTCGGTGTGGGGATTGTAAGTTGTTGTGAAACAGGTCTGTGCAGACATGATTGCCGCGCGTAGTGGCGCAGTTTCCTGTCGTAGGATCAGCACGCTTCCACTCGGTCGGATTTGGCAAGCGCATCGATGTGACTTTACGGTGGGGGATGCTGGGTCCGCAAGAATAGTCAGAAGTATGTGCGCAGCGATGGCTAAAAGAGCAGTTCATGCAAGTAGGTGGAGAGGTAGAGAGGTAGAGAGTAGACCGCCCCTTATCAGGGCGAGGCTGCTGGCACGGAGCATGTGCTTGAACAATCTGTCTTCAACGGTTGAAGAAATAATTTCTAGTGAGCTTCATCGCAGCCTTGTTGTAGGTAGAGAGGTAGAGAGTATACCACCCCTTATCAGGGCGAGGCTGCTGGCACGGAGCATGTGCTTAAACAATCTGTCTTCAACGGTTGAAGAACTATTTTTAGCGAGCATCATCGCAGCCTTGTTGTAGGTAGAGAGGTAGAGAGTAGACCACCCCTTATCAGGGCGAGGCTGCTGGCACGGAGCATGTGCTTAAACAATCTGTCTTTAACGGTTGAAGAAATATTTTTTAGTGAGCTTCATCGCGGCCTTGTTGTAGGTAGAGAGGTAGAGAGGTAGAGAGTATACCACCCCTTATCAGGGCGAGGCTGCTGGCACGGAGCATGTGCTTAAACAATCTGTCTTCCACGGTTGAAGAAATATTTTGAGTGGCCTTCGTCGCGGCCTTGTTGTAGGTAGAGGGGTAGAGAGGTAGAGACTAGACCACCCCTTATCAGGGCGAGGCCGTGCAGAGAAAGCTTGAACGCTTGAAACATGCAGTTTAGTTCTAGGTAGCTCTTAGGGTTCGGCGTGCACCATGCACAATCCCTCCGGGAGAGCTTTCGGTCATCAAGGGTTATGCAGTTTCAGCTCAGGAGTAAAAGCTTACAAGAACTTTCTGGCTTCCGTGCCCCGTATAACCATGCAGTGCGAAGCAGCGAAGAAAGGCGCAGGTCCTCAAAGTTACGAAATCTGTCAAGTGCCCGCCTGTGCAGCAGTCCATCTTGGTCGCAGGCCTGCACCGGTATGGCAAAAACCGAATCATCGACAACGGACTCCTGAATTTCGCCATCGTGACCAGATTTGACGACCTTTTGTATTTCGTTGTCACGGATGACAAGCCAAACCCGAACGCACGGCGGGATTGGCAGCACGGCTTGCGCACAGTAACGCTTCCAGACATGCGTAAGCTGCCCGACGTTGCAGAAGTCCAATGGGTGCGCCACTTCGCGCGATTCTCGCAGCGGATTGTAATCTGGCGGTGCGCATCCACAACACCATGGGATTTGGATGTGCGCGTTCGGTTACAACCACGAAGGGACGGGATCTATGGTAAAGAGATCACTTCAGACAGTCTGATCACGATGCGTTGCCGGCTTCTCGGTTCAGCCATGTACCCCGCCTACGAAGATCCCCTCACTGGTGAGCCTGAGCACATCACCGAAGAGATGTTGGCTGTCCGTGAGCAGGTGAAGCAGAAAGCCTTGGAGGTGTGGAAATTGAAAGAAACGCAGTCCGATGGGGCTTTGCGGCTTCTTTTCGCGGTGGTGCGTAATCTCTACGACGCATCCCTTGACACGCTGGTCAAGCACTCCAGTAACGTGCGCGAGAGCACACGTTTCTCCTCTGCTTTGAATGACGCTGCCGAGCTCTTCAAATGGGGCGCCGAACCGAAGAGAAAATACGCGTGCGTGCTTAAGAAGATCTTGTCACTTTTTCGTGTCCAGAAGGGTTTCCTACAGACGGTGAGGGCAATCAACACGGAGACGAAGCAATGCAACAAGATCTTTGGCACGATGTACGACCGTCTCGCAGACGGAAGTCCGGCCAAGCGGCTTTCAGATTCTTGGGTCGTAAAGATCCGCGAAGACACCCGCAACTCGTCTGACTTGAGCGTTCGCCATCTGATGCCCTTCATTCTGCACTCATGCCTACCATCTTTCGGCCTTTCTTTTGATATTTGGCCCGATGATCCCCGCAAGGTGGTGGAAGAGCGTGTCAATAGCTCCCCGGAGCTACTGACGGGGATCTGCGGCGAGAGTAACACCCAGAGAAAGGCCCGCTGGCTGCAATTCTTCTTGAACTCCCTCCTTGCGGCTAGCGTCGTTGTCCCTGCGCAGCCTTTCAAGAATGCGAAGCGTCGCGCCGTCGAAGACGACGGTGACGACGGCTCAGACTAGCGCCGCATTTCCGCCGAAGACTTGGACAATATTTACAAGCAAAGCAAATCCTCGCCACGGGATCACCTACTCTACATGCTTATGATCACCACTGGCCTTCGCGTTGGAGGTGTGTCACGCATTCTTATTCGTCATGTGGCTGAGATCCGCGACCAAAAGTACCGCGTTCGCTCGGAAGGCAGGACGAAGGAGAAAGGGAACAAGTGGGTACATTTCATGCTGACCAAGGAGGCACGAGGCCTAATGCTGCTGTGGTTGTCCCAGCAACGAAGCGCCAGCGAATCACCTTACCTATTCCCTGGCTTGCGCGGCGGATGCGTCTCCACACAAGCCATTCGCTCCAATTTCATGAAGATGTGCAATGACTGCGGACTCAACGGCAAGGAGTTCCATCCACATGCGCTCAGGCACAGCTTTGCTCATATTCTATTGGAGTCGGGGAACTCGGCGGACCTTGTGTCCAAATGCTTAAATCACTCCAGCACCTCCATCACGGAGGCCTTCTACCTGAAGGAATCGGCCGCGCAAGTGGCCGCGCGAGCCAGCATCCCTTGGTTGCAGGGCGAGCAAGAGCAGCACCGTGACCCTCTGCCTGCTTTCCTTGGAGAGCACGCTGTGCAGAGCTCGAAGGACCACCAGGAACGAAAGCGCCGGAAGATCGACAAACAGCTGCAGAACCTTGATATGTTCAAACCGCTGTGAATTCAGCAGACGCGGTGTCGCTTTGTGAGGCCCTCGTTGCTGCTTGTACTGCTACGGTCGTCGCTCTCGTCGTTGATGGCGGCGTCCAGGCAGTTCTCTATTTCTGCCCGCCCGTCGCTTCCACCATCCTCTTCAGTGCACTCAGAAGCGTCGTCGCCTTCCGTCATCTGATCTTGTGGCATGCTTTGTCGTCCGGAAACAGAGCCGGAAATGCTTTCGTTAATCGTCGCTAGCAGCTCGCCAAGGTTCGGAAACGCTTCGAAGATTTCGCGCTGGACGTCGGCAGCCGAGCCGCCTGTCTGAGCAAGCGTGCCGACGATGCTGTTATAGCGGTGTATGATCTGCATGCGCGCATCCCTCTTCTTGTGCATCAGCTCAAGTTCCACGTTGTCGGCCTCTGCGGCTGCTTTTTGCTGCTGGAGCTGGCCGTCAAACGGGTTCTTGAGTTTGTTATGTATTTCTTGGGTAGTTGGCACCCAGTAGTGCTGGCTCGTAATGTTCACGCTTTTGTGACCCATGAATTTAGAAACCAATTCCATCGGGTTTCCAGCATGCATGAGCTTACCGACTATCGTGTGGCGGAATGCGTGTGCATGCATTTTGACATCTGTTACGTTAGCCTTGAAAGCGATTGCCTTCAAGCCTTCGTGCAAACTTGGCATAGGCTTGGTGAAGTCACGGATGTTGAAGATGTAGCATTCATCGAGGTTCGACGGGAGAGAGCATTTGGAACGCAAGAAATTGTAATAGCTCTGTATGGCCTGTTTCATTTTGAAGCTCGTGGTGAATTGCCGATGGGACTGCGCCTTCCCAGGCACTCTACAGCTGTGTCGAGCGAGGTGTTTTGAGTCGACCAGCGTGTAGTATTTTAGGTTCGTAATGCAGCCGTGACGCAATCCGATTTCCTGCAATATAGTGAGGATCAGCGTCCATCGCGCATCGTCTTTGCACGCTTCCATGAGGGCGTCCATTTCGTCATCGCGGTATGTCCTCCTAACCCAAGGATCCGCTGCGGCTCGTTTATTTTCGATGCTTTTCAAAAGGCTTCGCACCGTGAGGGTCGACAGGTCCAGGCTGCCTGGCAACAGCGCGGACAGACCGTCTTAAAAAACTGCGACGGTCCAGCAAGCCCCAGGTTTCCCATGATGGTACTCACGTGCGCTTCTGACCCGATCGCTCTTGACTGCCAGGCCTTCAACATGCGACCGTGCTGCTAGCTTCGCCATCGTCAATGTGCAGTTTTCGACGAACCACTGCAAGGCATCAGTCGCTTCAGGCTGCTGTTGGATCTCCCCCTGGTAAGTGCTGGCGCTGTGATGGCGCAAGAACTTTATGGTGCTCCCTAGCTTGATGCAGAGAGCATGTTCGCGTTTCGCCCGAAATTATGTCAGCGTGTGGTGTTCGCAAAAGGCTTGGAGAACGCATTGAAGCGCCTGGCGGTGCCAAGGTGATAGGCACTGCAAGCTTTCAAATGTGCTGCGCCTCTTCAAGCGAGTGGTGAAGCGGTCTTCCAGTTTTCGCGCATCGTCCTCCCTGCGTTGCCTGCAGAGTTCCTGCTCGAGTATGGAGAAGATCCGATCGGGGCGGTCAGTTGCCTCGAGTAGCGGCGCGACTCGGGCGGCGATTTCCTCAACAGGTAATCCGGAGAGGTCGTCAGGATTCATTCGCAGCGCTTCCCGAAGATCCAAATAGTACGAGAATCGCTCTCGTACTTGTGACTGTCGCCCCCAAGTGATATGAAGTGCGCCTTCAGCGCCAACATTTCTTCAACCTCGTCGTTCGAACTCTCCCGGTCGTGTTTGAAGCCTGTACATATCAAGAGATTCTTGCGTAAAGCTGGCACGCTTGCAGCGCAGAAATCCGCTGCTTGGTTCACCGATATATCTCCACAACAAGAAAGATCCACGCTGTTATTGAGGAGCCGCAGAGCTTGGACATGCCCGCCAAAATAGCCGATGCGTGGCTGTCTTTCGGGCGGCAATGCCCGGCACTTGCGAAAACATTCCACAATGTCGGGGGGCTCGTCGGCGTCCACAGCGGCGATGATAGTTTCGTGCGCGCTGAGGGAAACCAAGCACGACTTTGCTGAGGTCAGTGCGTCCGCTGTCAACTGGTATCCGCACCAGCGATGAAACAGCGACCGCCGGTTGTTGTCCGGTGTGTCGTGCAGCTGCAAGGGATGCATGATGCGAAGAAGCCGTTTGAATCGAGGCAGCAAGGTCTGGTATCGATTGCGAGCGGACTGCTTCGTCCCCGGACATGCTGCCAAGAGCGCCTAGCAGCACGTGCGAGCATATGCTTCGTCGCAAGTTCCAGGTTGGTTGGCCGGTCCGACGTCAACGCTGGCCATGAGAAGTGTGCGCGAGGTAGTGGTACACAAAAGAGTGTGTGTGGTCTCTTTTCCATAAGCGGAGCTCGGACCTTGGCTGAGCGAACGCATCTCGGGGTGTGGAAGTCAACGCCCACCACTACCCACTCAGATCCCGTGATTACATGGACCCAGCCCGGAAAGTAACATTCGCAACGCCGTTATGGATGGGGCGACGCCCTGGCCACCAAGGAGGAAGTGCAAGCGGCGGTCGACGATGAAAACGAAGCTGAGGTTCTCGCGATCATGCCCAAGGCAGCCACACTCGTTCAACGCGGTGAGCTAGAGCATTTGCCAACCGTGTTTGAAGCAATGCGCTCTGGGCTGCCCGCCCTAGCCGATTGCAGGCACCAGCTTCTCAGCGAGACGATGTTCGCGCAGCAAGTGCCAGGTCCCTGCGGAGCATGCAGCAAAGTGGAATCTGACGCTTACAGGCAAGGCTTCACCAAATGCGGTGCCTGTGATGCAGTCAGGTGCAAGCCTTGCGCCATCGCCATGATCCAGCAGGACCAGCGCCAGTCCTTCCTGCGTGCATACCACGAGGTCAGCAATTCACACGCATGGGTTGACAGTGGCGAGGAATGCGACTTCTGTGGCAAGCAGCCTTGCGACTGTGGAGGTAAGCATTGCGACGAATGTCGCGTGGGTGTGCGGACTTATCGGTGCGACTGCGGCGTCGTGACATGCCAGGAATGTCTGCGCGTGCATGCTTGGACTGATCTAGGAGTACGTGCCGATGCGACCACAGTTGCGCCTGATCAACCAGAGGCGGGTGATCTTTTGGCGTTGCATTCTGCATCCTCCCAGCACCTGGTTGCGACACCATTCCTGCCAACAACCAGCTGCAGCCTCTGCGATCAGGCGGCGCGTAAGGTTTGCAGCTGCGGCATAGCACGATGCGGACAATGCTTCCAGCTGGAAGGTGGCAGCTTGCTCACAATGCGGTGCGAAGTGCGTCCCAACCACCAACCCGCTTCATGTTATGTGGCGGACCTTCAGATGGACGACGACATCAAGCTGGAGTGGCTGGCGCAGGAGCTGGGTGATGAGGCGAATCTTACAGACTTTGCAAAGAAGTTCAAATAGCTTTTCGGCGAGAAGCTAAAACGGAAAACGCAGAAGCCTAGATGCCTCGAACTTTACCGCCGATACGCCAAGATCGAAACGAGCAAGGATCTCAAGCAGGGCCCGTATGCCCCGAGGGCGGAAGAATGCAACAGGCTGGCACATAATATGCTCTACTCCATGCAGGCCCAAGTGCCCCCTGAAGAACTGGAGGAATTCGAGAAGCTATGGGGCGAAGACGCTCCCCGGCGCTGCCACGAATGCAACTTCGAGCTGCCTGCTGATACCCCGCCCGAGCAACATCTGTGCACCAACCGCATCGACGCTGGCAAGCAGATCACTTGCGGGCGTGTTGTTGAGTACACAGTCGTTCCACAGAGCACCCGTGAAGCGACAGAAACAGAGAAATCAGGGGCAGGCGCCAGCTCCTACGAGTTGCCTGAGAAGGTGATCGTCCACCGCTGTGATGGCGCAGTAACTGCTGTAGGGGGCTGCCGCGTCTGTACCAAGTGCGGTCGAGGAGCAGAGGTGGCAGAGACTTGCACGAATATTCTGGATCGTGTGACAAAGACCAAACGAAAGGAGAGGAGCTAAGCGAATTAGATAAGAGTTTGAAGCGGAACGCCGAGAGCTTACAGTTCGCTAACAATCTCTGGGGCTTCGGCATAGAGCCGAATCCTGACCGCGTTCCTGCTTGGACCAAGCGCTCCACCGGCCCCCGCGGGCGCTCCGCCGGCCCCCGCAGGTTCCAACCGGCGATTGCGTCGCAGCAGGCAGTGGCGGGTTGGCATTTGTGCCCGGCTCCAGTGGGTGCACACCTCGTGGCAAAAAGCCCCTCTGAGTGAATGAATGAGCTTGCCCACGTCATGTGAGCAGACCGCGCGAATTCATTTGGCAACGCTCCTGCCACATGCGTGGGAGACACAGAGAGCAAGTATCTACCAAGGGGTTAGCATCTGCACGCGAGAAAAGCATGTGTGTGTATGTGTGCAGGCACGCGCGTTGGCCGAATTGTCTGCGAAAGCCCTGTGGCAGCCCTCCGTGCTCCACAAGCCGCGCTGAGCATCTAGCGTACGCGACGCACACGCGCTTGCGACCGCGGCCCGATCTGCCGCGACGACCTCACAGCCTGGTCGCGACGCTTTGCGAATGACGAGTGAAAGGCCAGCTCCCGCGCAGGTATGCCCAGGCGTAGCGAGCGGCGCGGGTGCACGGTCAGACAGGTGACCATCATCAGCTTCCCTGGAGCTGCTACATGCGGCGATCCGTTGCGTGTCCTGCAGAAGCTCGCGCAATTGACCGCATCCAACCCCCGCCAGGTGCCTTAGGGTCTGGCCTCATGGAGCCCAACTCTTGCAGGGGTCCTTGGGTGGTTGCGCATAAGTCTGCGTCCGGACGGCGACAGAAAAAGCAAAACCACGTTGTGCCAAAATGGACGTGACCGCAGCACGCAATGGCGCTCCATGCAGACCGATCCTAAAGCAATGTCTGAACGCGCGACGTAGAGACTTTGACAGACTGAAATCACCGTTTGCCTGCTGACGGGGTCAGCCTTGCGCTGTATAGGAGGCGCGCAATCACTCCAGCCCATCGCTTATGCCCACCCTGCCCCCAAAGCAACCGTAGAAATGCAGCCGATCTAGGCAGGCGCTTTTCCATCGCTCTTTGCAGCCATTTGTGCACGCAGAATTCTTGCTTAAACTTGACTTGCATCCCTCAACTTCTCCATGGCGGATGCAAACGCCTGCTCCATCGCGCCGCCGTCCCTGGAGGATCTGCAGCGCCGTGTCCGCAAAACTAACGAGAATCCTCCACGTGCGGCGGTCTACGATGTCATGGCAGCAGTGAAGAATTGTGACCCAAACTATGCGGGTCAGATTTACAAGCGTCTCCTCGACGCCGGCAAAGTTCCAGAGTGCGCCGAGGTGGACCAGGTCTTGGTTCAGCCGCTTGGTTCCTGCACGTGCATGAACCAAGAAGGTGGCCAATGGGGCGGCAACCGTAAGCCCATCCGCGTTGCCACTGCCAGTGAGATGGTGCAAATCCTTGCGCAGCTGCCGGGCAACTGCCAGTTCAACAGGGTTTGTGAGGAAGTGATTGCGAAATTTCTGGACGTCTCGTCTCGTGATCCGGATGCTGCCAGATTTATCGACGTTGCAGATCCAGGTGAGGAGAACCAAGGCACGACGCGATCCTGGCAGGAAGGGTCGGGGGGCCGCCGTGGTTCAGGAAGGCGATTGCCGATGCCGTGGCGACAGGCATCGAGCAGGGCGTGAAAGCCACACAGGCCGCCTGCGTAGAGCAGTTACAAAACCCTGCAACGAGAGGTGCAGAAGGTCTCAGAATATGGACCCCGCATCGAGATGAGCCGCGCCTTCCCAAGTCGTCCGGATGAGTTGCTGGACTTGGGCATAAAGCTCCAAGCTGAGACGGATCTGCAGCGCTTCTGCGAATACGGGTTGCCCGTCACTACATTCCTCCAGGAGAAGTTCCCAGAGAAGAACATCACGCGAATCAGTACATGGTTCTCCAAGACGCTCAAGCAGCGGCGCCTCGAGCTGTACAGGGAGGACCCAGATGAGCATCGGATCTTCCTGCTGTACCACCGAGGACAGTGGCGCATAGCGTATTTCGAAGACGACCGCCCGCCCACTGATGGAGGAGGTGTTGGCGACGCCTGTCATGCAGGAGACCATTCAGCGCCTCCTAGGCGTGGTGGCGACAGAAGGGGAAAACAGCAAGCGGCGCCATACCCTCCTGACCGCGTATGCAGCTCCATCTCGCGATGAGGCCACTGGCGCAATCTCAACATGACAGGTAGCTTCCGTGATTTTCTGGTGGGCACTACTGCACTACTGCTGCTTCCGCCAACGCACAGCACAGCCACGACGGGCACTCGGCCTCGTTTGCGCTGCCGCTGGCAACAAAAAAGACTTGTGCACAGCATGTGTCACGTCCCAGCACATTACTTCGCAGATAGCGCGCTCATCCGTGGAGCGAGACTTCGATATGCGCTTGCAGATCGCAGCTCGGCAGCGTTGTCCATCTTGCTCAACTCATCCCCAACAGCTTCCGCCCACTCCCTTAGGAACGGCCTCCCATCTAGGCAGAGCCACAGCAACCGATTCCCGCTTCGCTTGCATGCCGCACCGTGGCGCGCCCGAGGAGAGCTGCGCACGACCACACCCTGCGCTCGCGCATGAAGCCGCCACCGCAGGAGCCAGAAGCATAAATGCCTCCAGAGGCGCATGCTGCGAAGAAAACGAGACTCGCTGCGATATGTACTCCTGAAGCAAGGTCGTGCTCCAAAGCACAAGCTGCCGCCGACGGTGGCTCTGTCCTGAGTGCACCCTGCGGTGCTCGCAGCGACGCCTTGGTCTGGCAGAGCTGCGCAGCCAGAGCGGCGCGGAATCTCAACTACGGCAGCCGTGGCAGACTTCAGGTGCCCCTTCTGCCGCAACATGCGGCCCTTGAGCGAGCGAGAAGTGTGCATGCAAGCCATGATGAAAGTGATTGCGCCCGTGTTCTATGCAGGCTAGTATCTGTGGACAGTCAGGTGCTGGGGAGGGAGATCTGGCGCCAAAGTTGAGTCGCGCAACTGCGTGCGCGCTTGTTTGCCAAATTGTCTGCGAAGGCCCTGGGGCAGCCCTCCGCGCTCGACAAGCCATGCTGAGCATCTAGGCTACCCGACGCGTGCGAAGCTGCGTCAGAAGTGCTCAGACGAACTCACGCAGCAGCTCTATGGCAGACCGAAATCACTTTGCCCCCCCGTGCGGCTCAGAGGGGGAGAGCAATGCAGCAAGACGTTGCAATCCGCTGCGCGCAGCGGCGCCCTCGAGTCAGTTACACTTCAGCAGCTACAACTCCCTCGCGAACACTTTCCGCCAACTGGGGCCTCCGAGTTGGGTCCCGCATGCTGCCATCTTCCGCGCATTGCGTAGCAGAAGCAATAGAGCAGCGAGAGCACCGCTTCAAGGTACCATGGTATCTCTGCGGTAGCAGCGGTCGTTCACAATTATTACCGCCCGGCCGCCCCCGCGTCTCAGTGCCATGGTTTCGACACCGCCGCCCGAAAGCCAGTCCGGAGCAAGCAGCCGCCTCTTCTAGCTTGTGGCGGCACTTATGCAAACGCCAGCGACGTGCCTGTCTACCAAGACGTGCATTGCAGCACGACGTACTATCCACCGATCTTTGCCGATGCGCCCGCTGAATTGGCCGCCCAGCTGCCTCCTCCAGCTTATGGGGATTCGTCTGCGTGCACCAGTGACGTGCGTGTCTACCAAGACGCACAGGGCAGGACGACGTAGTATCCGCCGATCTTTGCTGATGCGTCCGCTGGGCAAGTCGTGAGAAGCCGTGTGGGAGCTGATCGAGATGGGGCGGGCGTGTGACTGTAGCCCACGACTTGGTTCATGCACCTGCAGCCACCAAAATTGTGTCTGTGGCCTCTGCGACTGCCACTAGAAAGGTGGCGGCAGGAGGCAGCGGTGCGCTTCCGCACGTAATCCTGGGACCGGAGAGTTGGGACCAGAGAGTTGGGGCCGGTGAGAATCGGGACGGGAGAGCTGGGACCAGAGAGTTGGGACCAGGAGTTGGAACCAGAGAGGTGGGACCAACAGTTGGGACCAGAGAGTTGGGACCGGAGAGTTAGGACCGGAGAGTTGGGACTAGAGTGGTGGAACCAGAGACATGGAGTTAGGGCCAGAGGGTGTGATGGGAGTCCGCCTGAGGCGGGACGGGCATCCGCTGGACATGGGACAAGACAGTTAGGACCAGAGATTTGGGGCTGGAGACTTGGGACCAGGAGTTGGGACAAGACAGTTGGGAGAGTTGGGACCAGAGAGTTAGGAGAGTTGGGACCAGGAGTTGGGACCAGAGAGTTGCAAGAGTTGGGACCAGAGAGTTGGGGCCGCAGAAAACTGGGACCGGAGAGCTGGGACCAGAGAGTTGGGACCAGGGGTTGGGGCGGGAATCCGCTGGACATGGGACAAGACAGTTAGGACCAGAGATTTGGGGCTGGAGACTTGGGACCAGGAGTTGGGACAAGACAGTTGGGAGAGTTGGGACCAGAGAGTTAGGAGAGTTGGGACCAGGAGTTGGGACCAGAGAGTTGCAAGAGTTGGGACCAGAGAGTTGGGGCCGCAGAAAACTGGGACCGGAGAGCTGGGACCAGAGAGTTGGGACCAGGGGTTGGGGCGGGAATCCGCTGGAGATGGGGCGAGACAGTTAGGACCGGGGAGTTGGTGCCGAAGACTTGGGACCAGGAGTTGGGACAAGACAGTTGGGAGAGTTGGGACCAGAGAGTTAGGAAAGTTGGGACTAGGAGTTGGGACCAGAGAGTTGCGAGAGTTGGGGCCAGAGAATTAGGGAGAGTTGGCACCAGGAGTTGGGACCAGAGGGTTGCGAGAGTTGGGACCAGAGAGTTGGGGCCGGAGAAAGTTTTGACCGGAGAGCTGGGACCAGAGAGTTGGGACCAGGAGTTGGGACGGGAATCCGCTGGAGATGGGGCGAGACAGTTAGGACCGGAGAGTTGGGGCCGAAGAATTGGGACCAGGAGTTGGGACATGACAGTTGGGAGAGTTGGGACCAGAGAGCTAGGAGAGTTGGGACCAGGAGTTGGGACCAGAGAGTTGCAAGAGTTGGGACCAGAGAATTGGGGCCGCAGAAAACTGGGGCCGGAGAGCTGGGGCCAGAGAGTTGGGACCAGGAGTTGGGACCAGGAGTTGGGACCAGAGAGGGGGGACCAAGAGAGTTGGGGCCAGAGAGTTGGGGCCGGAGAGTTAGGGCAGGAGAGTTGGGATCAGAGAGGTGGGAGAGTTGGGACTAGGAGTTGCGAGAGTTGGGACCATAAGTTGGGGCCAGAGAGGTGGGGGAGTTGGGACCAAGAGTGGGGACAAGGCAATTAGGACCGGAGAGCTGGGACCAGAGAGCTGGGAGAGTTGTGACCAGGAGATGGGACAAGCCAGTTAGGACCGGAGAGTTGGGGCTGGAGAATTGGGAACGGAGAGTTGGGACCATAGAATTGGCAGAGTCGGGACCGCAGAGTTGGGACTGGAGAATTGGACCAGAGAGTTGGGACCAGAGAGTCGGGAGAGTTGGGGCCAGGAGTTGGTACCAGAGAGTTGGGACCGGGAGTTGGGGCAAGACAGATGGGGCTGGAGAATTGGGACCTGAGAGTTGGGGCCATAGAGTTGGGGGAGTTGGGACCAGGAGTTGGAGATGGGACAAGGCAGTTAGGACCAGAGAGTTGGGATTGGAGAATTGGGGCCGGAGAGTTGGGACCAGAGAATTGGGAGAGTTGGGGCCAGGAGTTGGGACCAGGGTTTGGGACCAGAGAATTGGGGGAGTTGGAGCCAGAAGGTGGGGTCGGAGAGTTAGGACCAGGAGTTGGGACCAGAGAGATGGGACCGAGGGTGTAACAGGAGTTCGCCCGAGTTGGGATCGGAAAGTTCGGGCCAGGAGTTGGGGCCGAGGGTGTGACAGGAGCCCGCCGAAGATGAGACGTGAGAGTTGGGGCCGGAGAGGTGGCACGAGGCGTTAGGATTCGAGGATTGGGGCCAGGGGTGCATGGGAGTCTGTCGGAGGCGGGGCCAGAGAGCTCGGACCGGAGAGTTGGGGCCAAAGAGTTCGGGGCAGAGAGTTGGGGCCGGGGGGGCGTTCGGAATCTGCCAGAGGTGGGGCCACAGAGTTCGGACCTGAGAGTTGGGGCCAGAGAGTTGGAACCAGGCGTTGGGACCAGAGGATCGGGACCAGGGGTGCATGGGGAGTCTGTCGGAGGCGGGGCCAGAGAGCTCGGGCGGGAGAGTTGGGACGAAGGAATTCGGAGCATAGAGTTGGGACCGGGGGAGCGTTGGGAATCTGCCGGAGGTGGCGCCACAGAGTTCGGACCTGAGAGTTGGGGCCAGAGAGTTGAGGCCAGAGATTTGGGGCCAAGGGGGCGCGGGAGTCCGCCGGAGACGGAGCCGATGTTGGGAGCAGAGAATTGGGACCATTAGTTGGGACCAGAGAGTTGGGACCAGATGTGGTGCCATTCTCGAGGGCATCTTCCCCGCCCGAGCCATGGGCAAGACTGCGGAAGAGAAAAGCCGAGCTCGTTACGCTGAGCAGTTAGGGCGGGGCCTTGAGCCCAGGCCGCTTAACGATTGCAACCGAGCCATTATGGCAGAAGTCCGCGCCGAAGTCCAGCAAGGCAAGCGGAGAATCCAGCAAGAGGTTGAACAAGGCAGCGCGCAAATCAAATCAGTTGCAGACGATGGACTTACGCTGATCAAGGACGTTACGAAACAAGAGAAGATCGAGGGCAAGAAACAGATCAGGGCGAATGCCGCGAAGGGCAAGAAGTCCGTCCAGCAAGCCGGGAGCGTGGCTGTGCAGCTTATCAAAAACATTGCGGGGACAGAGAGGCTAAACATTACTAACCATGCAGAGGCCGCAGCTCAAGAAGCATTGAGGAAGGCCATACCTGCCGTGGAGGCACGCAACGCCGATTCATCTGCTTCCTCTGCAGCCTTCACGACGAGCCCTACCATGTCTTCGGTTACAGAACCAGTGGCAAGCCGCCCATCCAGTAAACGCCCCATCCAACCGCCAGACACGAGGCCAAGCACGGTGGTGCTGCTGCAGAAGACAAAGGCCTTCTCCACACCAGCCCATAAAGATAAGCGTGTAGATAACGAACATGCAGCACGGGCAACGAAAAAGGCGAAAACAACAAAAGGGTTTGCAGAGCTGGCACAGGTCAATTCACATGCTGCGCCGCAGGAGAGAAATGAGGCCGGCGCGGAAGAGCCATTGGACTCGGGAGGCCCGGGCGTGGAGCCTTCTGTTACACAAGATATTCCAGACGCAGTGCCCCCTCCAGCTGCAGGGTCGGGCCGCACGGAGGTAGCGGAGATGATCGAGCAGCGCTCCCCTGTTGCAAGCGCAGAAGACGCAAACGCTTCTGTCATTGCGAAGAACAGCATCGAGGAGGAATTGGTGTTGGTGCCCATGGAAGCAGAGGCGCAGGCCGCACAAGCAACGATGTCTGCTCCTGTGCTCCCACTTGTTCGCCAGAGCCGCGCTCCACCGGAGGAGGGAACAGCTTTCCAGGCGCCCATGGAGCCAGACCACGCCAAGCTTCGCAAAGAGGCCATCCAAGCAGAACGGGGGCGCCTGGCACCGGAGCGCGCACGAGAAATCACGAAAGCTTACAAGCGTCTGGCAACGAAGCACGATTGGCCCCCACTCCCTGGAGATGGATTGCCAGACGGCCTGAAGGCGCACGTGAAGTGGTTCTTCTTGGTGAACGTTGACTTCCAGCATGCGCTCCAGGCCAAGAAAAGAGCGGCTGCCACCAGGGCGGTCACGGATAAGTTGGCGAGGCAGCGGGAGAAGTGCCCGCGCTGCCGGAGAGAGAAATCTGCCGCGCGCGATTACTTCTGCAGGCAGGAAATCGCATACGCTTGGGACAATGCATGCACCGAACACCTTGCGCTACCGGTCCCGGAGGAGGTAAAGATCGAAGAGGAGCTGTCCTCAGAGTGGACCAAGGAAGCAATCAATGCTGGCATTTGCGCCTGGCGGAAAGATTTGGATTTGGCGGCAAAGGTGCGTCGCGACAGCCAAGCGCGCCAGCTGGCAGAAGAGGCCAAGAGCGACAGGCGCCGCGAGGTGGAGAAGCAAGCGCGAGAGCAGCTCCGACCGACCCCAGGCCCGTCGATGTGAGGACTGTTGGGAGTATGACGAACCCATGGGTGGTATGTGCCCTCTCCACGAAGAAAAACATAGGGCGCTGTGCATGGCCGTGGGTTCTGGAAGTTTGGAGAAGCCCATGCCTGCGCCACTCAGCGTGCGGACGCCCGCTCTGCAATGTTGAAAGCCAAGCTACAGTGAGTCGCCGCCCCGTTGGCGAGATGATGTCTTCGCCAGAAACATATGCATGCCTGTCATGTCTGGTTAGCCTCAGGCCGTTTTTTGCAAGGTGGATGGGCAGCAGAGCGCGCAGAGGAACTGAGGCCTCTCAGCACGCGCAGCTGCGTCAGTCATGCCCACACGAACGCGCAAAGCGGGCGCTATGACAGACCGAAATCACAGTGCCCCCCGGCATGCGGCTCCACGCGGCTCTGGGAGGGCGAATGCAGCAAGGCGCTGCCCGGCGACGCGCGCACCTAGACCAATATCGCAAGCCCCATCTAGCACTGCGCATGCAGGCGCCTGGCGTATGCAGCAGGCGCGTTGGCTCAAGAATCTCCGGCCACCCACCAGCGAACAAAGGCTATTGTAAGCTTCGTGCCAGTGGAGACATTCGAGGGCCAGCTTACGTGTGCAACCTTCCAGTTAGTTGCCCGTTCTGGTGTCCTCGCAGAAGCCGAAGCAGCGCGATATTGGCAGAAGAGGCGGAGCTTTCGCACGATGTCGGATTCCAACTCGGCGAGGACCATCGCGTCACGGACGGCCGGGTTCAATGCCATCAAGGAGCTGATCTTGCAGAACATGAACACCTCGCGCGACGACATTCTGGCCACGACTGCGGCCGAAAAGCGGCGCCTGGAGGAGGCGCTGTGCGAGAAAGAAGAAGAGCTGAAGAGTTTGCGCAAACGCCTCCGTGAATGCGGGTGCTCTTGCTCCCCCGGCATCTGAAGATTCCACCAAATTCCTCGTCGCTTTGCGCTGCAGCGCGGGACAGCCGCCACTGAGGATGTGGTTGCAACGCAAATAAAAGTTTCCCGCACATACCGCCAGCATCGCGTCGCGGCGCCACTGCGCGCACAGTATTGCGGACAAAAACATGCGAATGCGTTTTGGCATAGCGCAGCGCAGCAGTGAAAAGCGCCGCCTGTGTAAGAAAAGCTTTTAGGTTCAAACAAACGCAGTTCTAAGCGGGCGTCGCTTTACATTTGTGCCCCTAAGCGGCCAACACAGGCCAGTGCGCTTGGAGCCCATGCCGACGAGAGCCCGAGAGACCGACGACAGGCAAAACTCCGAGTGGATCGGGTGCGCCGTGATGCTGACACCCGCCGCTGCGCGCGGCAAGCGCCTGCCAGAGGCGATCGTGATGAAAATTCTCCGCGTGGCGCGAGCAGTCGGTGCCTCCAAAGTCTTGGTGGAGTACGACCTCAATGGCGTGAAGAGGCAGTATACAGACACTTTCCTCTCTGGCACCCCACATTCGGACCGCTACATCGCCGTGGCATCTCAGGCTGTACCCATCAACTGCGAGAGATTCATGGCAGCGTGAACCTTCGAGGATCCAGCACCTTACCTGCCCCTCTGTGCGAGAGCACACGCCCTCTGTGAGGTTTGGCCATCCTTTCAGCTACAGACGAACGTCGAGCTGCCCATCTCCATCGATCAGCCCGACGTGCGCAGGGCGGCGGCCCCGGTGCTAGCCTGCGCCATCCAGCCTTTTTAGTTAATACGACGTCTTCCGAGTGTCCTGCGGGGACGAGTTCTTCGTGACAGAATTGGAGGCCACGCGTGCTGAAGCCATGGGGCGTCGCCGCGGGGACGCGTGGAGCACGAGGAGTCTGCGCGCAGGATTGGGTGGTGCTTGCTGCACCCATGGCAGGCGGCAGTTGTTGCCAGGATCATGTGTTTGACCGGGCGGGCAGGCTCAGCGCTGGAGAGAATGATCACCGATTTCGCTTGCACGGTGGATGGGCAGGCCCCGGTCCGCATGCAATGCCTCGTGCCGCAGCGCGCCGCCGTGCTCCACGCGGCACTCTGCTTAGCGCTGCCCAACTCATTACGGCAATGGGTCCGCGAGGCGACGAAGGTAGGCGCACGCGCTGCCTGGGCGGAGAGTTCGGAATCACTCAGGGGGCACATTGCTTCCCTGGCCGAGAGTTCACCCCGAGCTGGCCTCGTCATACTCTCGCACACCCTGCTGCGCATCCACAATTTCTGGCAGCTAGCGCTTCCTCAACCCGATCTGCTCATCGTGGATGAATCTATTCCACGGCATCTTTCGAATTTAATGAGGTGCACCTGAGCAATGTGGAGCGGTCCGCCTACGCCGTGGCGACGGAGATCGGCAGTGCAGAACAGGTAATCCGAGCTATGCTGTTCCTGGCCACGTCAGATGAGAGTGGCGGCTTTCAGGCGCGCGTGTGGCAAGATATCATGAAGAGCCTGTCGCAGGGCAACGTCCAAGTGGAGCGGGATCTTGTCGCAGTTCTGACGCGCGCAGCCAATCGGCTCGCCTACCGCCCAGAGGTGGAAGAGAAGTTGGGAGCCGACATTGCCGCACGCATCTTCAATCGTGTGGCTAGGCGGGCGTGCCCAGAGTCCTTCGACAGAGGGGCGCTCGCACGGCGCCGCGTTGACGGAGTGTGGGAGAGCCACGCTCGGCTGCTGGGCGCCAACACTTTCGTCTCCGGCGCACTGGCCAAGGTCGGCGCTAGCGTGCCGGTGGAGTGCCCCATCTGCTTCGAGAGCGTAGCGGATTACTATCTCGGACAATGTGGCGCGGGCAAGGGCGCCAAAGTTCTCAAGGTGGACACCACCTTTCTCAAGGTGGACACCACCCTTCTCAAGGTGGACGCCGCCCTTGGCGCGAACCTCCGTGAAGCTGTGGAGAAGGCGTGCTGAAAGGATCAGATCAAAGAGCCAGAGCGTGGATTTCGCTTCAAGGCGGATATCAGCAAGGTGCCTGCCCAGAACAGTACGAAGCAGGTGACGATGGCTGCCTGCGCCACTGTGAAAGACTTCGTCGCGCATTGCGGCGCTCTTGATGGAACATCTTGCGTGCGCGATGCGTTGCGATGATCTCCCAGGGGATAGGCATGCTAGGCGAGCGAGACAGGGGGACATAGCTCGTGCGGCGCTTTTGCAAGAGGCGAAAGTGGAGGAGTTGGCCCGTCTCGAGTTTGAAACGGCAAACGCAACGACGGGGAAGAGCAAGAGACGACAGAGGGCAAGCGCTGATGAGAGGCAAGTGTAGATAGGTGGGCATAGGCGGACACGCCACAGTTAACGGACCGCAATCACGTTCTTGGTATAGGGTTGTGCCAGAATGTGGCTGCAACGCCGCAGCGTCCTCGATCCAGCAGCTTGCTCTGTTCGTAGGACTGCCGGCCAATGCTACGGAGTGCGTTGTGTAATGTGTGTACCCCATTTCGTCGATGCGTGGGCCAGAGCTGGTGGGCCTCATGCTGACCAAGGACGGCAAGATCCTGGACAACCGCAAGTGGAAGCTGCCCGAAAACATTTGCCGTGCTGGGTGTCCCCGCTCGTTGGTATGAGTCCGGGACTTGGCGCAACGAGAAATGGGCCACTGAGCCCGAGGCTTCCAAAGAGCTGGCAGAGATGTTGCGCTCCTTACCTGTGAGGCAATGCCGCAACGACTGGTATGGCCGCGTCCTTGGCGGTTTCAGGGAGATGCGCAAGCCTGAGCAATGTAATGGCGACGAGTGGGCCTTCAGACCGAACTGCTTGGTCGTTGAGAAGTTCACCGCTTCCAGACGCCGGTGCCAATGCAGAAGCGAGCGGTCTGGAGGGCCACGGATCCGTGGTCCACGGATTCTGGATCTTGCCGACCACTTATTCGGGGGGCCAGAGGCCGGCGGGGCACGGATCCTTGGTCCACGGATTCCGGATCTTGCCAACTACTTACTCGGTGGGGCCAGAGGTCGGGGGGGCCACGGTCTGGAGGGCTATGGATCCTTGGTCCACGGATTCTGAATCTTGCCAACCACTTACTCGGGGGGGCAGAGGTCGGGGGGGTCACGGATCCTTGGTCCACGGATTCTGGATCTTGCCAACCACTTACTCTCGGGGCCAGAGGTCGGGCGGCGCGGCCTGGGTGGCCACGGATTCTTGGTCCACGGATTCTGGATCTTGACAACCACTTATTCGGGGGGCCAGAAGCCAGCGGGGCACGGATCCTTGGTCCACGGATTCTGGATCTTGCCAACCACTTATTCGGGGGGCCAGAGGTCGGGGGGCCACGGTCTGGGGGGCCACGGATCCTTGGTCCACGGATTCTGGATCTTGCCAACCAATTACTTGGGGGGCCACGGTCTGGGGGGCCACGGATCCTTGGTCCACGGATTCTGGATCTTGCCAACCACTTACTCGGAGAGCCAGAGGTCGGGGGGCCACGGATCCTGCCAACCACTTACTCGGGGGGCCAGAGGTCGGGGGGGCACGGTCTGGGGGACCACGGATCCTTGGTCCACGGATTCTGGATCTTGCCAAGCTCTCACCTGTCCGAAAGAAAAGGTATAGAGGACCCTATAATGTAAACGTTGTTTAGGGAAACAGGTCATTTGATTTATTGGCTCGCATGCGCCGTTGTTCAGTATCTATAAGAGGCATTTTGCATATAGTTTCGGCCCGAATCCAATGGAGTAAGAAGTCCCAGGCCCCAGCGACATATATTACAAACTTCCGATCAACTGCCCAACAATCAGCAATCATTGTGTTATGGCGTGGAGTATACATATTTCATATCTGGTTCATTCGTAGCCATTTGGGCTCAAGCCTTATCTCAGTATGTCCGTGCTAGTCACGTGATTCTTTGTCACACCATGTTGAGCTTCAATTTGTCTGGCTTGACACCGGCAGCGGCAGGGGCCCAGATCCGACGCTTTTCTGGATTGAATTATGAAGCAGTGGTGGCTTCCGAGGCCTGTGATGCCAAGCCCCTTTTTTCGCAGGCGGATATTACATATATGATGGGTCTGAGCGAGGATATGTTTGATGTTGTCATGACGAAGTTTTTGCAGGAGTTTGCTCCCCAAAGATGTTTGGTCAACTCCGAGCGCTATGTTTGGGATTGGGGACCACTGGAAACGAATGGTCATCCTGACTTTTTCACATGCCAGGTTTGTTATGAACAACTGGATGAGCCAAACGATGCTGCCAGAGAGGCACGACGAACCCAAGAAGGCGTTCAGTTTTTGTTCGGTGTGCCCAATCCAGATTTGTTGGATCAAGTGCATGTCTATGAAAGCAAGACGCATTATTCAGATGGTTATTTAAAACAACTATATGATTACTTGAACTGCTTGCCCAGTGGTGCAAGTCGAGGCATGTTGTTTTGGCCCGAAGGCTTCTGCTTGTTGGAAGTGAATGGGCAGCGGCAATCCAAAGTTCCTTCCATTTTGAAGGAAGGATCTTGGAGGACTAAGGGTTGTGAGCTTGTGATTAGCAGGTTTTTTGAAGAGGACCCGTGGTCTTGGGATGCATTGCTTCGTAATGCTACTGCTACTCATAGAATGACCCTGGAGTGTTTTCTCGGTGCTGGCGCATTCGGGCGCGTGTTTCAGGTCAAAATGGAGAATGGTCAGTCTCTTGCTTTGAAAGTTGTCAAAGGGCAAGTTCATCACGATCGTGTCGTCCGAGAAGTGGATTTTCTCCGGCTTGCTTCCGAGAGAGACCGGGAGGGGAAGGTCGTGGTTCGACTCCGCTCTGCGCTGACTTGGGTGGCTAACAGTGGTGGATATTACCTACTCTCCCCAGTTGGAATGCCGGTCATTAAGAGCAATTTCCAGATGGAAATGATACGAGGGGCATTAAAGTCACTTTCCGATTTTCACACAGTATGTTGCATGGCCCATGGAGATGCTCGACTCGCGAACTTGCTTTCGTATGAAGGCACGTATTTGTGGACCGATGTGTCAGAAGCTAAACTTCTCGTTCCTTCCACCCAGCTAGACGACATTGCACTGATGGTGAGATCAATTCTTGGACTACCTCATGGCGCAAAGTTACCCATTGAGATTTCGGACGGTTGTTTGACGCACGGCACATTCTGCATCACGTTATCACAATATTTGCAGAGCGTTCAGCGTCGTCAGCTGGGAGACAACAAGAGAATGAGAGTTTCTTCTACAGATACGGACGAAGAAGTAATTCATAAGGTGCGTCGGATTTGAGCTAAGTTGGACTCCAGTTGCCAACACATTTTTTTGTGCTGCACTTCCACTGCGTCGTCCTGTCGCCCGTTTCCTGTCTTCCTTCCTCCGTCCTCCCTCCTCCGTCTTCTCGTCCATCCTCGTTGTACCTCCTCCTGCCTCCATCACCTCCCAACGTCCTGCTCCTGTTCCGTGTTTTCCCTCCTCCCCCGTCCTCCCTCCTCCTCCTCCGCCTCCTTTGTCCTTGCTACATCCTCGCCTTTGGTCGCCGCTCCCTCCCCCTTTCCTCCCTCACCCACCCCTTCTGAAGTGGCGAGGGGCTGGTCGTCTCGATATGTGTTCGAGCCGACGGAAGTTTAAGGTTTTGTTGTTTTGTTTTGGAGCCGGCTGGCGGGGTGAGGTCGGGCATCGTTGGTTCCAGCCGTTAGAGAGGGGGAGGCGCACCCTTGTGCACTGGCCGCTATCCCCAGATGGGCATGGAATGCCGAACTTCCTGACTGGTCTGGCTGGTGTCCATCCATCTGATGTGGGGGGCCATTCGTGCTGTGGTGTGTGTGTGTCTCACTCGTATTGTGCGAGTTGCGTGCCAGCCTCTGCTTAAGCAGCGTCGAAATCGAAAACGAAATCCCTTCTGCAGCCCCGGTTCAGACCCGCCTGTCGGGCAGCCGGCAGCAGCGGCGGCAGCCGGCGCGGAATGGCCTCGGTGGGGCGCGCGGCGCTGGCGGCGTGAATGGCCGCGGCCGTCTGCTCCCCAGCCTTTGCGGGGCGGCGGCGGCCGGCGACGGTGGCGGCGGCGGCCTCGACGACGGCAAGCACGGCTGCGACCCCGCGACGGCCACGAGGGCGACGGCCTCTGCGGCTGGCAGGCCCTGGATCTCCGACGATCTGTTTTTGAATCCCAGCGTTCTTTCTAGATTTCGGCCTCCCGGGCCCGTTGTTGGGTCCCAGAGCGATCAGAAATGGATCCGGGGTGAAAAACCACCAGTGGGAAAGGGGTCGGGGGCTTCGGGGCCGCGGATCGAAAAGACATCCGCGGCGGCGATGGCGACGATGGGGACGGCGGCATCGGCGATGGCGGCGGAGGACAGGCCCCGCGGCTGTACATCTCGATAGGGGATCGACTGGATAAGTGCTTTATCCCAGCATTCCGAATCCATGAGACGCGCGCAGGCTGGTCGTGGATCCCCAAGCATTCTACGCATGACTCGACGAGGAAATCAATAGTGTGGTCAAGCAACGCTGTAGTCGATCCCCTACTCGAACATCCCTCTCTGGCCAGACTGCGAGCAGGCTTCGGGGGATCGCCGGCTGCCCACCCGAGCGCGCAGAGCCGAGCCTGGCTGTGGGGGTCGTGGCCGGGCGGCGGCTCTTTTTGGGAGCAGCACGCCGCGGCCCAGGATCGACCCCCAGGGCCCCCGCCGGATCCTGATGTGTGGCCGCGCGGATGGGCAGCCGCGAGGCCTCCTCCTTCCTCCTTACTCCTCCCCTCCCTCGCCCCCTCCCTCCCTTCCTCCCTCCCTCCCTCCCTCCCTCCCCCCCCACCTCCTTCCTGCCCCTCCCGCACGCTGCATGGCCCACGCCGCGCAGATTGCACCACGCAGCCTGCACGCCTCGTAGCTCATACCAGACAGAGTGCACCCCGTGGCTGTCGCCGCATAGCTTACCTCCTCCTCCTCCTCCTCCTCCTCCTCCGCCTCCGCCTCCTCTTCTTCCTCCTCTTCCTCCTCCTCCTCCTCCTCCTTCTCCTCCTCCTCCTCCTCCTCCTTGCAGTGCACAGACGGCGCCACTTGCACTGCATCGGCCCCCAGCCGCCCGCCGCTGGGGGCCCGGCGGCCCACCCCGCGGCGTGTGGACCGGCTGTCGGGGGCCTGCCGCCGAGCTGTCGGCGGTGCATCGCCGATCCGGGCGCCACGTTTCCCCCCCCTCTCAGCAGGGCTCATCTCGACTCCTCCGATTTGATTCGATTCGATTCGATGTCGATGGCTTCCGAGTCCGAGTCGATTCGACTTGGGATTCTCAGATTTCTCACTTGGAGGCATACCAGCCTGCCGATTTCCTCCGATTCGACTTTCTCCAACTCGGCTGCCGATTTCCGCCGATCCGATTCATTTCGATCGCCGATCCGACTTGTCGATTCGATTCTGGGTTCTCCTGCCTTGCCCAGTCCCTCCTGACATTCCCCTCTCGGGGAGACGCCAGACTCAAGTACGCCGGAACTCGGGCTCGCTGATGCCTTTTGACGAGCGCGTCCCAGATTTTGGCGGTCCAGTTTTCGTGGGATGTCTGCAGCGGGAGGACGCGTCAAGTTTCAGACTGGGTCTCATTTTCAGAATGGCCCCGTCAGGCCAACCCAAGTCCCCCGAACCCGAGCCTTACGTCTCCCCGACCCTCGCTCCCAAATTGAGATCGAGTGCATCGCGCGACGTCGTGCTGGCGTGGGCGCGCCCGCTGGCGGAGGCCTCGGCGCGGCAGGCAGGCCCGTTCTCGGACTGCTCCGCCTTTGATGTGCTCATCATGCGCGCAGGTGATCCCTCCGTCCCAGACTGCAATTGGACGGTCCCCTGTGCCTTTTGAGAGAGAGAGAGAGAAAACAAACACAAACAGATCCGTTCACGTCAGAGGTGAACTGGCAAGATGGTGCAACAATCCGCTGTCGTGCACTTCTGGCGGCTCTGCTGTGCCCCTCGGGAGCGTTTCCGAGAACCCCGACGGGGGGGGGAAGGCGTTTCGCGGCGGGGGGGCGGTTCTGAGCAAGGCCGTCCCGCGCAGGTCGTAGGGGGGGGGCGAGGGTGTCGGCTCGCCCTCGTCGTCGGATAGAGCCCTCTCTGGCCCGGCCTCGTGCGCTCATGGGCAGAAGCAGTTCATCGATGGCCGCCGTCGTCGTTCCCGCTGCCGCCGGCGTCGTCGTCGGTGCTGTCGTCGGATCGTGGTGTTGACTGATTTTGGCTTTTCTTGTGCAGCCAGAGGCTTCTGGGGCTAACCATTGACCTGGGTTGCACGGGGGGGGGCGGTCAGTTCAGAAGTCCCGAGTGCCAGTAACGCGCGCAGCATCCTCCCTTCAAGAAACAACCTTGCAAGGTCGGTTGTCGGTTGCGTAGAGGTTGGTTTCAGCCCCTGTTTATTCAATTGAACGCCCCAGAGGGGGCAGACATCGCCGCCCCACTTTTTTTTTTTGGAACGCGGAGGTTGCGTGGGGGGCACATCGGGATGTAGCGGGGGTGTTCACTCAGCTTTGGCTGGGCTTTGTCAGTAATCTCTTCGTGCTGTGGGTGTGTACCTCCTCTCACCCGCGCCTCTGGCTGGTGTCTGTTGGGAGCGTGCGGTATTCTTGGACAAGAGGGTGCTAGACGGCCCGGGAAGGTACGATAGTAGGGAAGGCTCCCCCCCAGTATTCTTGGACAGTAAGGTCTCAGAGGGCCTCGAAAGAGACGAAAGTGGGGTCTTAAAGACTCAGAAAGCCCCAAGAGAGCCGGACCATTACCTAAAAAAACGCCAGATTGGACAATAAGGTCTCAGAGGGCATGGACAAATACGAAAGTGGGGTCTTAAAGGCTTTCAGAAAGCCCCAAGAGAGCCGGAGCATGATTTAAAACGACGCCAGAAAGCCCTAAGAGAGTCTGAAAATGATTAAAAAAGGACGCCTGAGGGTGTGCAAAAGTGTGGACGAAAGGAAGAGGCATACGGAGAGGCGTACAAACGAGATCCGAGTTAGTTTGGGGGCCTCAAAAGGGACTCCAGGGACCCCCTGGGCGCGCCCAGGACGGCCCAAGAAAACCCCCCAAATGCTGCCAGACGGCCCAGGCCGGGGTCGGGAGGCGTGGAGGGCAGCCGCAGAGAGCGCCCGCTGATTCCAACGTGCTTCCAAGAGCCCGCGAAGACGCACGTGAGCTCGAAACGAGGCAAGAGCAGAGGCTCGACAAGGGCAACATGGACATAATCATATGTGTGTTTACGATTTTTTTTGCGTGTTGTTTTTTTGTAGTCGAAGTGGGCCGAGGAGAGGTGGGCGGGCTGCCAGACTGGACCAAATGGCTTGGAGGACGGCCAAGATCGCCCTAGCAGAGCGTCTGGAGGCCTCCCAAATCGAGTCAGTGGGCTCCCGGAGAGGCCTCTGAGAGAGGCCGGCGGTGCATTGAAGGCGAACGTTTCCAACGAGATGTGTTCTGAAGCGAAAGTGATGGCCAAAGAGCGCTCATTCCGCAGCTGTGGCCCCCGGGCCGGCGGAATGAGCAGGCCGCGGGGAGGACTCCAGGAGGGGTTGCAAAGGCTCTGAGGAATGGGTATTGGTACGAGGAGTTCGTGTGCGCGCAGATTGAGGGGACTGAAATCGTGCAGACCATGCGGCGGGGATCTCGCACGCCGTTCCCGGTGGGGCGGCGGATCGCTTCGCTCATTCCGCCGGCCCATTTTTGGGCACTGCTGCGTCGACTGGCCGAGTGGTCGTTGGCGGTGTTGAGCTGCAGGGGCGTCGGCTGTTTTCTGAGGCGTTGCGAGGGGCATGATGCTGGGCGATTCCTCTGGATTTCTTGTGAGTTGTCGGGGGAATCGGTCGCTTTTCACGGGGCGGCCAGTTGTGTGGTGCTTTGTTGGACTTCGGGTGCCTTCGTGGGGGCTTGCTGGTCGGGGATGCCTACTCTGGGGCTTCTCGTTAGGGCGCAGGGAACATTTGATGCGGCGGTGTTGGGTTCTCCTGGCAGGTGTCCCAGAGGCTTTTTGGAGGCAGTTTTGAAGCTTCTTGAGGTCTCGTCGGGGGCTTCTTGGTGCTTCTGGGTGCTTCTTGGGAGCCTGCTGGCGGTCTCGGAAGGGGCCCCTGGGGTCGGAAAGCTCCAATTGTCATTTCGAGTTCCCTCTCTGGGGGCGTTTTGGGCCGTCCTGGAGCCTTCTTGGGCTGTCTTGGAGCCTTCTTGGGCGCGTCTTGGGGGCATGTTGGGCCATGTTGGGCGATCTTGGGAGGCTCTTGGGCAGGTTTGGACGCTGTGAACCTCGGGGCGTCGTCTATGCCAGAAATGCAAGTTTTCTTCAGGAAACGAAGCGATTTTTGATTTTTTGGGCCCTCTTGGATGGCCTCTTGAGGCTCTCGTGGAGCTTCTTCTTGGCGTCTAGGGCCGTCTGGGGATCAGCATGGGCGTCTTGCAGCAGCCTTTCGGCGATTCGGGGCCCCTTGGGCCGTCTCGGGGGCGTCTCGGAGCCTTCTTGGTGCGTTCCTGGAGCGCTCTGGGAGGCCTGGAAGGCGGCCCCCTGGGGTCGTCTTGGAGCCCTCTTGGGCCCTCTTGGGCGTGTCACGGGAGCATGTTGGGCCATGTTGGGGCGATCTAGGGGGGCTCTTGGGCAGGTTTGGACGCTGAGAACCTCCGAACGTCGTCTATGCCAGAAATGCACGTTTCCATCAGGAAATGAAGCGAATTTTGATCTTTGGGGCCCTCTTGGATGGCCTCTTGAGGCTCTCGTGGAGCTTCTCGGCGGTATCTAGGGCCGTCTGGGGATCAGCATGAGTGTCTTGGAGCAACCTTTCGGCGATTCGGGGCCCCTTGGACCGTCTCGGGGGCGTCTCGGAGCCTTCTTGGCGCGTTCCTGGAGCGCGCTGGGAGGCCTGGAAGGCAGCCCTCTGGGGTCGTCTTGGAGTCCTCTTGGGCGCATCTTGGGGGCATGTTGGGCCATCTTGGGGCGATCTAGGGGGACTCTTGGGCAGTTCTGGACTCTGTGAACCTCCGAACGTCGTCGATGCCAGAAATGCACGTTTTCCAAAGGAAATGAGACGATTTGGCGGCGTCTAGGGCCGTCTGGAAACCAGCATGGGCGTCTTGGAGCAATCTTTCGGCGATTCGGGGCCCCTTGGGCCGTCTCGGGGGCGTCTGCGAGCCCTCTGGCGCGTTCCTGGAGCGCTCTGGGAGGCCTTGAAGGCAGCCTCGAGGAGAAAAACCATCTCTGAGCCGAACTGGGAACACCCAGAGGCCGCCCCGCGCGCGGGAATTCGACCATGTTGTGAACCAGTTACCAGAGATCTCAGCACGCCTCTGGCACGGTGGGCCGGCGAATTCTAGACGCTTCGCGCAACCGTATCAGTCCATCCAGAAACGATGCCCCGGCGAGTTGCCTTGATCAGGCGTGTGGGGGGGCACGCAGTGGAATGAAGGCTAGGAAGCCGTCATACCCCAAGAGGGGGAGTATAGAGGAGAAACCAAAGGAGGACGAGGAGGAGGAGG